>PVLD010014971.1:19515-50465 GCA_004027595.1 Dinomys branickii
ACACTTTTAGGAACCTAAGCTGTGGATGTAGCTCAGTGGCATAAGCACCTACCTGGCAAGCCCAAGGTCCTGAGTTTGATTGCAGGGACCAAAAAAACAGTGGAACCTAAAAAGACACTCTGGTGGCAGTGGACTATGCTCTCAAACACTACTACACTACTGGTTATGTCTGCCTGCCTAAATGTTTGAACTTATCCTCAGCCGATTACCAGACAATTTCCCACACCAAGGCTTTTCCTCTTCTCCACATGATGACCCAGGCCTTCAGGCTTCTCTCCTCCCAAGTTCCAGCCCCACATTTCCAACAACCTGCTTGAGCCTCTCACTCCACGTTCAACCAGGCCCAAACTGAGCCCCTCTTCTAATACGTTCTGCATCACCTTTGAACTGTTCTAGCTGTTAATAACAGTGCCACCCCAGGCACCAAGCACGTGTCCTCACAAATCTTTACCTCCTTCTTCAGCCTTTTCTATACCGTCTGCCCCAAAGTACTACTGATTTCAGATGCTGCTGCAAAATCCATGACTTCCACCATGGCTGGTAATCAAGTCAGCTCTTCCTCCCTCTAATCTTCCCCTACTTCAACTTTGCTCTGCCAGATGACCCTTCCAGAAACACATCTCTGACCAGGGCATACTTTAGCATCACTGACTTTCCAAAGCCAGGCCGGTGATATAGCTCAGCAGCATCAGCACCTGCCTGGCAAGCACAAGGTCCTGAGTTTGATTCCCAGTCCCAAAAATACATAAATAAATGAATAAATAAAACTGGTTATTTGAACCAGGCGTGGTGGTGCATGTAATCCCAGGACTTGGGAGGCTAAGGCAGGAGGATTGTTGCAAGTTTGAGACCAGTTTACGCTACAAAGTGAGCTCAAGGCCAGCCTGAAGTGCACAGCAAGACGCTGTCTCAAAAAGGAAAAAACAAAACAAAACAAAAAAAAACTGACCTTCCAAAGCCTACAGGAGCTTGACCTGATGCTCAAGACCCCTCTGACAACTCACAGGTCCCTTCTCACTTGCTGTACATTTCACTTACACTGGACTTCTTCCTGGATCCTGATCTTCCCTTGAATCACATCTTTTTACTACCTGCACCCAAAACGTCAAGTCCTCTATTCTTACCACATCTGACATCCTCAGAAACCATCTCTCTTACCAAACATGGTTCTAATGCTGCACTCAACTGAGAACTCCCTGACTTCTGACACTCCAACGTTCTAAATCTGTCCCTCTGCATGTATATGACTTACACAGACACAGAACCTCTCCTAGTAAGCTAGAGATTCTCTGAAAATGGGGAAGACACCTGAGTCTTGCATGTTCCTTGCAGTTTCTAATACCACCAATCAAAGGGGTAACGAAGGAGAATGAGGACCGCCCATTTAACCAACAACTTTTGGTGGTCATCTGTGCGAAACACTTGGAGCGCCCAGGCACCAGCCCCCAAACACAAGCAGGGGAGGGCTGAGAATCTGAAACAGGAAGCCTCTGGTGACAGTGAGGCAATACTACAAAGAAAAAGCGCCAGGCATGGTGGTGCACACCTGTAATCCCAGCTCTCTGGAGGCTGAGGCGGGAGATCTGCTGAGAGTTCAAGGCCACACTGGGTTACACAGCGAGTTCAAGGCCCTCTCTCAAAAAAGCCAAAATAAATACTACAGAGAAAAGATTAGTGATGCTTAAAACAAAGGGAGGGTCGTGTGCTCCTACTACACCAGAGGGGCTCTTCTGACGCTCACGGAAGACCTGCATCTGGGTTTTTACCCATTTTAGACACCAAAACACTGAGCCCAAGCCACATCTCCTAGGTGACAGGCAGGATTCATAGTCTGGTCTGTTCTCACTGCAAAGGCTGTGTCCTACGAGGATGAAGCCGACCTTATGGTGTCTTGGCTACCAGGCTGGGGACTCTAGTTCCTTATGGTCCTTGTCTTCCCGGTTCTATCGCTTCCAGCAGTTGGCACCGCCTAGCTCCAGGGTCGACCAGACAGAGCCGCCCACAGGCGGGAAGACGCAGAGCTAAAGTGCGCTGCCCCTCGCTCGGCCGGTCCTCCATCCCCGATGCCCCGTGCCGCCTCCCGGGAAGCCCTGCCGCCCGCACTGCCCCTACCCGCAGCCTCACCCGCGGCCCAGCCCCGGCACATAGCCAAGCGGAGCGGGCATGCCCAGGAACGGTTTCTTCTTCTTGTTCATAGCGGCGGTGACGACAGAGACAAAGGAGGGCCGGGAAGCCGCCTCGCAGCACGGAGAACAGGAGTCTTCCCCGACGTACCGCAGGAAAAGTCGCGGCCTTCGCGTCACCTTCCCCCCGGAAACAAACCAGTAGCCGCGCGAAGCCCCGCCCTCCCCGATACCCCGACGGAAGTCGGGTTGCGTCACTTCCTATCGCTTCCGGCCGCGACTGCGAAGAAGGCTGAGGTCGGATAAACACTGTAGCGCCGACCTGTGGCCAGGCGGGCGGTGCCGGCGGGTCTGAGGGGTCACGGGCCAAGACGCCCCGACAAACCTACGGCTCCCAGCCTGGACCCCGGTGTGGCTGCTCCGGAGCGCTCCCACGCCCCGAGGTCTGTGCACACGGGGCCTGGTCCGTCCTTGAGGCAGCCCTGCACGTCCTGCGCGCTGGTGCATGCCCGCGGCTGGCCTCCCTTTTCCCGATCTGTCAGGCTGTGCGACCCCGCACTTGGAGTCCGCCCGCCAATCTGCGCGGGAACGCTGTACGGACGCCGCCAGTCTCCGGCGCTGTAAACAAGTGAATGCAGCACTGACGTACGTGGGCCGGTATCCCAAACGTGTGACTGCTGTGTACACACTGGGGCGTGTGCTTGCGACCTGGGCGGGCGCGTACCACTGCACTTTGCGTGCATTTCTCCAAGTCCATGTACGACAGTGCTCCTACTGGACACTGCCAAACCCGCTCTACACCTGTAAAGAGAGGCTGGGGTCAGAGCAGGCGGCACAGTTGGTTCATTTGGCTAGACGAGGCAACCGCGCTTCCGCGCCCAGTACTTCTCGTTGAGGTCCTGTAGCAAACGCCTCGGTCCTACCTGCTACAGCTTCGGAGTTTTCTCCCCATCCTCAGCCGAGTCCCCTTCCTTTCTTTTGGGGGCCCGCGGCTGGGGAGCGCAGGGTGCTATGGAAGGTGAGCTAGAGCCAAGCTGGCTTGTCCGGGCAAGCAAGAACCCACCTGCAGAAGAGACCTGAGAGGACTGGAGAATGTTCCGTGCAGAATGAAAGCGTGAATTCGCTATGCAGGAGAGCAGAGGGCACTGTTTGGGAAGGGATGGTCTGGGTGGGTAGAAGGCCCCAAGAGTAGGTAGGGTGCCCCAGCCCACCCCAACAAGGAGAAGATCGACAGGTCCTTGCTTTCCCGCCTCAGCCGGCCTTCCGCAGGTGCACGGAGCCCGGCGGGGGAGCTGTGCCCAGGCGGGCACCGCCACCTCGGACCTCTCCGCAGGCTCAGCCCGGCGCGCCACCGCTGCTCCTGGAGCTCCCGGAGCGCGCTCGGCGGCAGGTGCCTCGCCGCGCAGACTCCGCGGGCCGCCCGGGCGGCTCGAGCGGGGCGGGGCGACCGCGCGCGTCCCCCGCCGGCCACACGGGCCGCCCTCCGCTCGGCGAGGGGCGTGCGTGCGGGCCCGGTATCGCGGGCCCCATGTTCACCGAGCTGAGGGCCAAGCTGAGCCCCCCGCCGGGCCGCGCCGGGGCTGTGAGCACCGGCTTCGGGGAGAGCCGGGATGTGGACGGTGAGCCAGGCTGGGCTGGGACGCAGGGAATCGCGGGTGGGGGTGGGGTTCTGGGACCGAGAAGCCTTGGAGGAGGCAAGACCCAAGGATCTCCACCAGTGGCCGAGGCTTGGGGCGTCCTGGTCCCATGGGGTGCGATGGCCTTTGTCCTGTGCTGGGGGGGTGACCAGCGTCAGGCCTCGGGGACGAGCCTTATTTTGGCTTGGGATGGAAGATCACCACCCAGGGTTTCTGTCTTCAGACTGGCAGCACATTGGGGTTACTCCTTCATGTAGTGCTGGCAGTGAGGCGGAGAGGGGACCGAGGATCGCGGTCACAGCCGGAACCTGGCGCCCCCACCCCATTTCCTTCTCGGACCCTCCCAAAGTGCAGGCAGGAAATGGGCGTCCCGTCCCCCGCTGACTCGGCAGGTGCCTCACGAGGAGGCGCTCTACTGCTTTCCTCCGAGGGACACTTCTACCAAGCTGGCCAAAGCCAGAGAAGCCCTGGGACCACCATTCCTGTCCCCTGGAAGGTGCAGGTTTAGAATAAATCTTTTCCCAAGCACTAGAGGCTACCCGAGAGCCACACTGGCCACGCTCTCTCGCTGACCTTATACCTCAAATTCACAGTCACTTGGGGTTTGTTGTAAAAGTTGCAAGAATGGGAATAGAGGGTGCTGAGCGTCAGGAGTCTCACGGTGGAAGCACAGGGGAGCATAGCGTGGGTTTCCCGTGTACTCAAACCTCTTGGACTGGACACATGAGAGAGCTGGCCCCAGTGTAGAGGGACTGGTTGACTAGAAAGGAAGTTCCTTTCAGCATGTGGACAGAATGGGCATGGGAGTGAGCCCTGGCATGGGAACCTCATCCTGCCTGCAGACTCATCCTGCCAACATGCTGTAAGGGTGTGAGCAGCAGTGTATATGTGGTGACCTTCACCTTCCTTTCTCCCCACAAGCTGTTGACTTGCAGACACCACACAGAGATTTCATTTGTGTATTCATTCACTCATTCATTTGCTGTACTTATGGGGTACTTTCTGCACATGAAGAACTGAACAAGCTTTAGTTAGCAATCCCAACCTGGATGGGAAGGTCTCACCCAGCCATTAACCCTTCCAAGATGCAAGTCATGTTGATCCCAGAAATGACTATAAAACTAAAATATGAGGTAAGCCAGGCATGGGGGTACATGCCTGTGACCCTAGCATTCAGAAGGCTGAGGCAGGAGGATTGAGTGACTTTGTGGCCAGCCTGGGCTACACAGAGAGACCCTGTTGCCAACAAAACAAACAAACAAAAACTAAAACGAGCAATGTAATGAAGTTGGCGTGGGAAGAAGTTTGCCAGAATGTAGCTGCACTCCGCATGCTTGTCCTGAACAGTCCACAGACAGAGGGCACTTAACAGATCACATGGTGCTGTCCCAGGTAAGCCCTGCAGGGGCAGTACAGCAGGAAAGCCCAGCATGTGTTTGGGGAGTCCTCGTTGTCTGCTTGCCCAGAATTCAGGCTTCTTGTCAGTAAGTCATACATAGTTGGTGAGTGCAGTTGGCGAACACAGTTGGTGAGGCAGAGGTCAAACCACAAACATCAGGTACGGCTGTAGAGACTGGGCAGCTTCAGTGGTGATGGGCAGGCAGCAACCTCAGACCTCCTAATACAGTGTCCCAGGACAGAGGGTCTGGCCTTTTCTACAAAAGACACATCTTGTGGTATGGTATGTGTGAGGCTTGTGTACCAGCCCTGACTGGATACCTGGCACACAGCCACTGCCCACTTCAGCTTCTGCCGGACCCTTCTGGAGCACACAGTGTCAGCTGAGAGCATCCCTTGCCACTTACCTCGGACACCAGGCACCAGCCTCACATGGCATGACTCCCGTAGCCAGAGGGCATCCAGCAGCAGGCCCATCAAGCTCCTGCAACAGCCCGGTACAGAGACCCCACAGGTACCACCCATCCTGCTTACTTCAGCCCCTACCCTACCTGCTTTGCTGCCCTCCTGCTACCTGCCATCCTTTCCCCCTGCAGGGCCGGCTATACTCTGACCATTGTGGCCTGTACCACACAAGCCCCTCTCTGGGTGGGCTGACACGGCCTGTAGTCCTGTGGAGCCAGCAGGACGTCTGCAAGTGGCTCAAGAAACACTGTCCCCACAACTACCTCGTCTACGTGGAGGCCTTTTCCCAACATGCCATCACTGGTACGGTGGGGCTGGTGCAGGGCAGGGGCTGGGGAGCCTAGGAGAGCCTGTGCCCACTCAGCCAGCCTGTCTCCATCTCTGCCTATGCTCCTCTAGCCAAACTCCCCCTCAAGGGCTTGTGTTGTCTCTGTGTCTCTCTCTGTCTCCCCCGGCTCTCTGCTCTGTCACCTGGGGCTTCTCTGGTTGGCCTCTATCTTTTGCTGAACCTTGTCTTTCCATCTGTCTTCTTCTCCACGTCTCTGCCTGTGACCTCCTTTGTCTCTTGGTCTCTGCCTTGGCCCTTTACACCCTTTTTGGCCTCCGCTGGGGCCTTGCCTTCTCCCCAGGCCGGGCTCTGCTGCGGCTGAATGCAGAGAAGCTGCAGCGGATGGGGCTGGCACAGGAGGCCCAGAGGCAGGAGGTGCTGCAGCAGGTGCTCCGCCTGCAGGTGCGTGAGGAGGGGCGGAGCCTGCAGCTGCTCAGCCAAGGTCAGTGGGAGAGGCCAGCAGTGCCTAAGACCTGGGGGGCTGGGCTGAGAGTGCAGTTTGAGTTGCCTGATCGCAGGAGGGGGGCTGGGGCCCAGTAAAGACCATCCCAGGATAAGGCAGGGACCTGCCCCTCCCTCACCTCCATTTACCCCACAGCTTCTTTTGGAAACATGTCCTAGCTGTTGCGAAGGCTTGAACCCCAGACCCCAGCACTGTGACCAGTGACCAAGAGCCACGGCCAAGGATGAGGCAGAGCTGGCCCCGCAGCCCTTCTTGGACCGTGCATGATGCCCTGCTGGCCAAGCCTGGCCCAGCAGACAGACAGGACCAGGACTGCCACCTCCAGGTGCCTCTGGTCAGGCACTTCAGGTCATACCCTGGGGCCACTTCAGGTGGGCATGGGCTACTTGTATGTGGCCCCCTCCAGGGACTTGATTCCAGGCCCATCCCCTGGTGCTGCTGGCAGCATGCCACAGGTCAGCTGCCTGGAGCCAGAGTGGGGTTTGAATGACTTCAGACTCCAAGGGAGTCTCTTTATTTATATTCCCTTAATCATGTGACCACCCCCTCACCTGGCATCTCTCCAGCTCCACACCCTCCTCAGCACCACCAGATGAGCTGCACAGTGGGACAAACTGCATCAGTTCCCTTTCACTTGCGCCTTTCCCCCAACCCTGCCAGAGCCTGGCAGGCCCAACCCATTGTCCAGAGTAGTGGTCATCAGCACCTGTCCCACTGGGCATCATACCGAAACATCACTCATTATTTATGGAACCCTTGCTATACCCACATCTACTTCTGAGAACTGAGGCTGAAAGGCCTGGGATGTCCAGTCCCCAAGGCCAAATTGGCACAACAAAGGCTCTAGCCCTGTGTAGGTGATTCCATACCAATGCCCACCAGGTGGGGGGGTGCCCCTGGCCTTGCCCGTAAGAGAGTCTTGTTTCTAAGCATCTGCCCTATTCCCTGGCTCTTGGACTTAACTTTCAAGTAGCAATTGTGCATGTGGGTTTTCTCCTTACCCGTCCCCAAACCTGGATTTATAGGAAAGACCGTACGGGGGCCACACCCACTGTGTCTGCCACCAGATGTCTGGGCAGCCCTCCCTGGCAAATTTGGAACTGGTGCTGCCCAGAAGACGGACAGTGAGAGTGGCCCTGGCAGTCTCCACCTTCTTGCTTCTTCTGCTTCTCCCACTGCCCTGGGGACTGACAGTCTCAGGGACAAGTAAGGCTGAGCCTCCAGTGCCCTATGGCCTGAGTTGACCTTGGTTCTGCAGGTTGGTCTTTGTAGATCCCAAGTGAAACTTGGGCAGTTGGCCTGATATGTCCCATCCTTTGTACCCTCACCCATGGGGAACCCTCCTCTTGGGTCTGGCTGGCTGAAGTATCCCCGTGTGCCATCAGCCTTCAGCCAGAAGGCCCACTGTAGCCCTCCCCCCTGCTCTGCCTTGTCCATCCTGTGCTTCTGTCTTGTCTTCCTTGCTTTTTGTTCACTTTTTATACTCTGACAAAAAATCAGAAATAAACCTGGTTCTCAAGTGCCCACAATTCTGGGGCTGGGAGGGGTGTCCAGACCAGCGACCTGCCAAGGGACCACTAGGGGGCAGTGGTGTCCTTTCCTGGAGGGGCTGCCCTTCCCCTAGGGCACTGAGGGACCTCAAATAGGCCACATAAATGGCACCACAGTGACGGACAGAACACACATGACACCCTGGAAGCAACAGCCCACACACATGATGTAGGAGTTTCCGGGGGCTGCTCTAATAAAAGGCCACAAATTGGTGGCTTCAAACAACAGAATGGGACTGAGGACATAGCTCAGTAGTACAGTGCATGCTTGGCCTGTGGTGAGGCCACGGGTTCAATCCCCAGCATAAAAAAGAGATAAAGGCAGGGTCGAAGGAAGGAAGGAAGTGATTCCATTCTGGGAGGTCAAAAGTCTGAAATCCAGCAGGACCAGCCTCCTATGGGGATGGGAGGAAGAATCCTTCCTCTTCCAGCACTGAAGAACACTGCAGTCTGTCCCTGTGTCACATCACTCTTCTCTCCGTTAAATCTCCCTGTCTCCTCCTTATAAGGATGCTTGGATCTAGGGCCCACCTGGGTAATCCAGGTTGATCAGGAGCCTTAATCACATTTGCAAAGAGCCTTTTTACAAAGTCCCTCCCTTCACAGGTTCAGGGATTTGACTTGGTCATCTCTTAGGACTCACTGTTTGGCCTCCCACACAGGGCAGTACTCTGACATAAATGGCACACAGGCCATAGCACACACTCTGACACACAGTACATCGCAACCAGATACACAAATAGGAACACAGGGACATTAAACACTAACAGGAACACAATGACACTGACATCTAGACCCAACATGTCCCAGCACATACACACTTGCATATTTGATCAGGCACATAAGCCCAATACCCACAAAGTAATACTCCCACATATACAGTGTCCAAACACAGAAATATTGTTGTACAACAGTGATACCCCCCAACATGCAGAAACAAGGACACAGCACACCCACAGTACACACAAACTCATAGGACACTGATATCTAGATACAGAAAACAATTGGTCCCTTACATTCTGACACACAAATATTTACAGACAGACAGACCACAGCCTAGACACGCTATGATCTAAATGACCCCACCCAAGTACTCTGCTGTCTGGTCATCTGGATACTAACATACAAGCAAGCACTGATTTCACCCAGTATGGGACCCAAATATGCCATGTTACTGGGTTGTCCAAGTGTGGATGCTGCTGGACAAGGGATCACCTAAGACACATGTCTGTCTACAGAAATTGACATATCCCATCTGTGGAAAGCTGACAACCTTGGATGTACTTCAGGGGAACACACACTGACCTCTCTCTACATCCTGCTGGTCCTGCCCCCTGGGTGAGGATGGTCAAAAGAAAGGGAAGGATCCACACCGGCCTCTCTCTGGCTCAGATTTCCAAAGGAGTCACCAATGGGCCCCTCTACAGAGGGCCAGCACCTCACCTGTCTCCGATAATCACTCTATGCAGACCAAGGGCAGAGTAGATCTCAAGGTTGCACTGAGAAGAGGTGGACCCAGAATCTCCCAGCACTTTTTCTGCCTTGCCTTCAAGTAGTGTAGGGGAGCCTGCCCCAGGAGTGCAGGGCAGGACGTCTCAAGTGGGAAGGGCCCCGGGAAGGAACTGTATCTTGTAATTGCCTTTCCCACCCAGTAGCAGTTTCTAACCAACACCAATTCTGAGCAGGCCAAAGTGCTTGTGGAATATAAAAGAAACATTAAAAAATGTTTAAAATCCAGATTTAGTCATAAAAGTAACATAGGCACGATTTTAAAAATTGCAACAGCATTGTAGGCACAAAATAAAACTCAAGGTCCCCTCTTCACTCCCAAGGGAGGGCGTTCTGGGCACGGGAGCGTGGAGCTCTTTAGAAGAGATGGATGCCCCTCGCCTGCACCCTGTAGGGACCCCAGGCATTGCCTACTTCCTTCCCAGCCAGTACTTGGCGCTGCCCAGTCCCACTGCGAACAGATGTGCTCCTCGCTTGTGCTTCCTTCATTCCCAAGCCCTGTAGGTTGGCACTGCATGTGGACGGCAGACCTGACACAAGCAGGTTCTGGTGCAGGGAACCACCGCCCTGCTTGCAGGCCCACGGCCCACACTGTGGTCGATCCAATGGTCTAGATAAAACTCCAGGGTTCGGACAGTGGCCAGAGTAACAAAAGGTGGCCACGGGCCCAACTGGAGGGAGGTTCGAACCTGCCCTGCTAGTCCTAGCGGGGCGGGAACAGTTGAAGTTAGGGTCCTAGAGCACACAAGCCTCCCTCTGCACCTGCTCAACCAGCGCAGGGTGGCGTTGGGTCGCCACGCCCCTGCGCGCAGGAGTCCGGACACTGTCCCGCGCCTTTGCCTCAGTTTACCCCACTGTCCGCAAAACACGTCTCGCCCTGAGGACAGCAAGATGGCCCCTTGCCTCTAAAGGCCCGACGGTCTAGGGCAGTGGGTCCTCGAGCCAGGTGGCGCAGGCAGCCCCGCAGCCCCCTCCCCGTCGCGCGGTGGCTGCAGGAATACCGCGAGAGTTCGCCCCCTCCCCCGCATCAAACTGTCAAAGGTAGGAGGGGCGGGAGCGCGCATGTGCGCAGCGCGGCGCGCAGCCTGCGCTGCCCGGACCCCGCGCCCGCGCCCCGGCCCGGCCCGGCCCGGCCCGGCCGCAGCCCCCCTGGGCGCCGCAGGTAAGCGCCCCCGCCCGCCCGCCCCTCTGCGCCTGCCACCCGCGCCCCCGCCTGGCGGCTCCAGCCCGGCCGCAGGCCCGCCGCGCCCGCCGCCTGCCTCCCGCCCCGTGCCCCGCGCCGGCGCCGGCGCCGTCTTCCTGCCTCCTCCTTCTCCAGAAAAAGTCGCCATTTTGGTTCACTGCCTTCGCCCCCCCGCCGCGGTCGGCCTTTCCGGCCAGCCGAGGCCCGCGCCGCCCTCAGTGACAGGTGGGTGGCCGCCGGCCCCAGGTGCGCGCCCGGCCGCCCTCACCTGGCCGGACCTGGCCTGATCCTGGTCCGTGCGCGGCGGCGCCTCTGCCCGGCCCCGCCAGGGGAGCCCCTCGCAGGATGGCGCGCGAGCCTGAACCCCCAACTCTTTAGCCTTTAAGAAGGCTGGTCGGGCTCTGAGCAGCAACTGCACCTGCACCAGGCCGTGGGGTCCTCAGGGGCTGAGGTGACTCATGGCCACTGTCACCTTTCAGAATTGCACAATGAGGACTTACTAAGGACTTTGACCGCAGGCCCTCCCACCCCGAGGTCCAGGATGTGGGCTTCTCCACATATACCAGTGGACCAGGACTGCCCTGACCTCTGACCTCAGCCCTCCTGGACAGGGCAGGCTCTTCCGACACCCCAAGATCTGAGTTGATCAGAAACTCACGGGAGGGTTCAGTAGGCTCAGGCCTTGATCCCTGGTCCCCGCCCCTTAGTCCTTACTGGCAGTGGGTGCCTTGCTTAGAGGACCCTGCGGGGGTAAGCGCACAGCCACTGCCTGCTCCTCAGCTCTCAGGGCTTGGGGGGTCTTCCAACTGAAGAGGCCCCTGGAAGCCCACTTGGGCAACAGGATGTTTCTGACCACGACTTGGCAGACAAGCCTCAGCACCGGTGCTGGCTGTGACTTGTTTAGCTGAGGTGGGCTCACTGGCTGAGGTGCTGGACAGTAGGAGACAGGGGAGGTCAGCAGAGTGTGAGGCCTTTATTTAGTGGAGGGGCTTCTGCTGGGCACAAGGTTGAGAGAAATAACCAGGTAGGACGGTCAGCAGGCATGGGGACCAGAATGAGATGCCGGTGGGGTGCATTCCGCCCATCAGAGAGGAGCTCATGGGGTTGGGGCCTTCCACACTGACCTTGGCTGTCCTATGTGCCTGGGGAGAAAGATCCAGTGGTGGCTGCCCAGGTGGGATGTTGCTGCATGAGGTCTAAGTGAGGGGGGTGAGAGTCCTGAGGGGAGAGATGTCCCCAGGGTGCCAGGGTCTGGCAGCTTGTGAGCCAGCAGTAGTTCCTGGTGCCATAATTAGCCTTCAAGAGGAGTGTTGTCAGCTTCCTTCCTCCTGCACAGGCCACTTTTCCTTGGGAACATGCCTGGCAGCTGACCCTCAGCACACCTTGAGACTGTGAGTCTGACAGACGGAGGGAGTCCTTCCACATTGGCCGTGCTTTCTGTCACTTGCTTTCCCATGTGACAGACACAGGAGGGCAGGTCTCCTGGCTGGCCAGAGAGAGGGCCTATCAAGGAGAAGCTCTTGCACAGCCCTGCTGACCCCCATTGAGCCTCACAAGTCTGTGCACTTGCTCCACAGAGATGACTGATCCCTTCTGTGTTGGAGGAGGCCGCCGGCTCCAGGGGTCCAGCAAAAGTGGACCTGGGAAGGGTAGCAGCCGGAAAGAGGTCCAACTTCCCATGCTGCAGGACCCACCAAAGCTGGGTGAGAACCCAAAGCCCAAATCAATTCCAGAGGGTCACAGATAGCCAGTGGCAGAACAGGCCGCCTCCTTGTGTCCTAAGTGCCTCAAGGCCTTCCTAGGGTGGGAACTGTCTTAGATGGAGCCTGGAGCCTGGATTCTTGTCCTGGGTTTGCCATAGCCTTGCGCCTGTGTCTTGGTGTTGTAGAGCCAGGGCTCAGTCCAGGCCTGCAAGCCCTTGGTAGCTGGTGATCCTGTGCAGCCCCTGAGTCCTGCTGTATTGTGTGCTACAGGGATGCCAGTGGTCCACAGTGGACAGACAGTGCCCGCCCAGGCCCCGCTCTGCTTTGACCCAGGAAGTCCAGCCAGCGACCGGACAGAAGGGAAGAAAAAGGGGAGGCCAAAAGCTGAGAACCAGGCCCTCCGAGACATTCCTGTGAGCTTCCTGAGCCTGGGTGGGGCTTACGTTAGGTCTGCCTATAGAGGCCACTGCCCTGCCTTTACCTGCTCTCTGGATGACCCCTCCCAAGTTTCAGGCTGGGGCGTGGGACCTTCCCATCGGATGTGCTGTGAGATCCAATGGACCATGTTGGTGGCCCCTAGCACAGATTTGGAACAGGGCTTAAATTGCTGCAGTCCCTAGGTTGAGGGGCTCATGTGGTCTCTGTGCCGTGTAGGCCTGGGGAGGGCTCTGGGTCTGGAGCACGGGTTGGTAGAAGCCTGGGTGGCTGAGGGTCAGCAGCCCAGCCTTTCCCTATGCCCAGCTCTCCCTTATGAACCAGTGGAAGGATGAGTTCAAGGCACACTCAAGGGTGAAGTGTCCAAACTCAGGGTGCTGGCTGGAGTTCCCCAGCATCTACGGGCTCAAGTACCATTACCAGCGGTGCCAAGGGGTAAGAGGCTCTGGGTCTGGGAAGAGGAGCCTTGGGGGTATGGTTGGGCAGAGGCCCCTGGGCCCTCTCCCACACTTGCTCTCCCTGCTCAGGGTGCCATCTCAGATAGGCTGGCCTTCCCCTGCCCCTTCTGCGAGGCTGCATTCACCTCCAAGACTCAGCTGGAGAAACACCGGATTTGGAATCACATGGACCATCCCCTGCCTACCCCAAAACCTGGCCCAGTCAACCGACCAGTAACCATCAGCCGGCCTGTTGGAGTCAGCAAGCCCATCGGAGTGAGCAAACCGGTTACTATCGGAAAGCCAGTGGGAGTCAGCAAGCCCATTGGCATCAGCAAGCCTGTCACAGTCAGCAGGCCCATACCAATTACCAAGGCCATGCCAGTCACCAGGCCTGTGCCAGTCACCAAGCCCATTCCAGTCACCAAACCTGTGCCAGTCACCAAATCCATGCCAGTCACCAAGCTTGTAACAGTTACAAAACCTGTGCCGGTCAGCAAACCAGTACCAGTGAGCAGGCCCATTGTGGTCAGCAAGCCAGTGCCAGTCAGCAGGCCCGTTGCCATCAGCAGACATACACCACCCTGCAAAATGGTGCTGCTGACCAAGTCTGAGAACAAAGCACCGCGTGCCACAGGAAAGAGCAGCAGTAAGAAGAGGTACAGGGGCTCACTCCAGGTGGGATGTCTGGTTGGGTGTGCTGAGGCCAAGGCCATCCTGCCTGGCCCTTACCTCATCTGCTCTCTGCAGGGCTGCAGACAGCCTGGACACCTTCTCCATCCCACCCAAGCAGGCCAGGCCAGAGAATGGAGAGTATGGCCCATCTACCACATGCCAGAGTGCAGCCTTCCAGCTGAGCACGCACCCCAGCAATAGCTCCCTGCTGCTGGGAAGCAGACCCTCAATGGGGAAGGAGGTGCTGAGGCCCACAGGCCCTGTGTCCCCACCTGAGGAAGACCCAGAGCGCACAAAGCACAGTAAGATGAGAGCCCCAGGGGCAGCAGCTAGGGTAGGCTCTGGCCTCTGTATGGTTATTTGACCAGAATCTTGGTTTCTGTTTTCTCTCCCCCGAGTCAGGAAGGAAACAGAAAACACCCAAAAAGTTTACAGGGGAGCAGCCATCCATCTCAGGAACCTTTGGGCTCAAAGGTGAGGCCTCAGCCGGCTGAACCCCTCCAGGATCTGGTGGGTCCACAGGTACTGCGGTGCTCTGAGCCCATGGCTCCCATCCCACCCTACATGTGTACACAGGCCTAGCCAAAGCCGAGGACAAGGCCCGAGTTCACCGATCCAAGAAGCAGGAGGGCCCAGGCCCCGAGGACATTCGCAAGAAGGTGCCAGCTACCTCCATCCCTGTCAGCAAGGAGGCGCCAACTCCTGTGACCCACCCAGCCCCAGGTGGGGGCTGCCTGGCAGGGACTCAGGGCAGGTCTTAGTGGTGGGATAGGTTCTTCAGCACAAGCATGAAAGCCAGCTGTGGAGCCTAGGTGCTATACCCAGTGTCCAAGGCATCCGGGAGCTCTGTAAGTGCCTAAGGCCCTGGCCCTTCCTCACAGGTGGCCCTGAGGAGCAGTGGCAGCGAGCCATCCATGAGAGGGGGGAGGCTGTCTGCCCCACTTGCAATGTGGTCACCCGGAAGACACTCGTGGGACTTAAGAAGCACATGGAGGTGTGTCAGAAGGTAAGATTGCCCGTGGAGGCACTGGGAGAAGGGAGACTTTGGCCCTCACTCTGGTTCTGATGCTTGGCCTATGTCCATAGCTGCAAGATGCACTCAAGTGCCAGCACTGTCGGAAGCAGTTCAAGTCCAAAGCTGGCCTCAACTATCACACTATGGCTGAGCACAGTGCCAAGGTATGTTCTGTGGCCAGCTCCCCATCCAGCCCTGATGCCTGACCTCATACCCCCTACACTCCTGCTCCCTCACCTGAGCCTGGACCACCTTGCCCCAAACCCTGGGCTGGTGTCAGGTGTGAGGATCGTTCTGTCTCCAGCCCACTGATGCTGAAGCCTCTGAGGGGAGTGAGCAGGAGGAGCGAGAGAGGCTACGCAAGGTGCTGAAGCAGATGGGGCGGCTGCGCTGCCCCCAGGAGGTCAGTGGAGGGGCACAGGCAGGGCACAGGCTTGGGGCAAGGAATTAGCACCTTGCTGGCTGCTTGTCCAACCTCTGACCTGACATCCAGGGCTGCGGAGCTGCCTTCTCCAGCCTCATGGGCTATCAGTACCACCAGCGGCGCTGCGGAAAGCCTCCCTGCGAGGTAGACAGCCCCTCCTTCCCCTGTGCCCACTGTGGCAAGACCTACCGCTCCAAGGCGGGTCATGACTACCACGTGCGCTCAGAGCACACAGCCCCGGTGAGTGGCCCATGGTTCCCCTCCCATCTCTTCGTGGTACTCATGTAGCCTATGCTGTGGTACCATGCTCTTTCCTGTGTGTTAGCATGCCAGTATGCCTGCTGGTAGGTATGATCCCTGCCCTCAGTAGCACATTTGTGTCCAAGTGGGTGAGAGGGTAGATACCGGGGACCCCAGAGCTGCCTGTGTTGCCCATATCCTCCACACACTTGTATGTGCCTTCGGTCCCTGTGCCTTTGGGGGCCATGCATGGCTTGCCCTTCCCACTGATCTGACTCACTGCCTTTGGCTGTTTTGCTTCTCAGTTCATTTTGCCTTCTGTGTGTCCCCACCCTGCAGCCCCCTGAGGAATCCATGGACAAATCTCCTGAGGCAGAGGACCTGCTGGGTGTGGAACGGACCCCAAGCGGTCGCATTCGTCGCACGTCGGCCCAGGTTGCCGTGTTTCACCTGCAGGAGATCGCAGAGGATGAGCTGGCCCGTGACTGGACCAAGCGGCGCATGAAGGACGACCTTGTGCCTGAGACTGCACGGGTAAGTTCCCTAGCCAAGTATACAGGCAGCACTGTGGCTGTGGTCATGCCCGGACCCCCCTCTAAACCCTCAGCCTGCTGGTCTCTTGGCAGGATTTGCCTCAGCCAAGAACTCCTTGTGACAGCCATATTCCTTTTCTACTGACCTTGGCTGAGGGGCCAGAGAGCCTGTTGTCAAGGCACATGGTCTTGGAGAAGAGGGTGCCTTGGCCTGAGGCTCACTTTGGTGCTGTGCCTGGCTTTACAGCTCAACTACACTCGGCCAGGCCTCCCTACACTCAACCCGCAGCTGCTGGAGGTGTGGAAGAATGAAGTCAAAGAAAAAGGACACGTAAACTGCCCCAATGATGTGAGCGGGGGTAGATGGTAGGGGCGGTGGGGGCATCTGGGAGGTTCCAGGACAGAAGGCCCACATGTGACCTTCAGGGGAGCAGTAAAGGCTAAGACAGGCCTGTCAGGAAGTGGCCACCCTCAAAGTGACCAGTCCACCTCTGATTCTGGGCTCCAGCAGGGCCTCTTATGGGGACCCTGTCGACAGAAGGGGCCTCATCCTTAGACCCTATTACCCAACTTGCCATACCCCAAGACTCCTGGGGCCAGAGCCCTCCATCTGCCCCAAAGAGGCCCCAGAACTCCCGGGGGCTGAGGCAGGGTGACCTTTGTGTGGGACGCCTCAGGAGGACCTTCACCCCACGGCTGTCTCCTGCCTACAGTGCTGCGAAGCCATCTACTCCAGTGTGTCTGGTCTCAAGGCCCATCTTGCCAGCTGCAGCAAGGTCAGTTTGGGGGCCTCTCATGGCCTGATATGTGCTTAGCACACCCAGCTTTCTTCTGCCAGGGGTCCCTACAGTACCATGAAATCCTGCCTTGCCCCCATGCATGGTTGGAGACTAACCAGTGCTACACAGCCCGGCCAGGACCCCACCCTGTCCCTTGCTGGTACCCATGATCAGTCAGTCCCAAGCCCTGTCCCTGGGGCTCTTGTATATGGGTGTGAGTGTGTAGTCACCCCAACCAGGGCAGAAGGCACACTGACTGACTTGGGATAAGGACCCTCAGCAAACTAGGCATGGTGGCACAGATCTGTAATCTCAGCACTCTGGAAAGTGGAGGTAGGAGGATCACAAGTTTAAGCCTGAACAATAGAGCAATTTAGCAAGACCGTGTTTGGAAAAAAATAAAAACAGTTGGAGATCTAACTCAGTACAAATGCCCTGAATTCAATACCCAGTGCCGCAGGGGCAAGAGGCGGTGCTATACAAAGCTCTGTAAGCTTCCCTGAGGTACCATCCTCTTCCCATTCTCTTCTGACCCCACAACTTCCTGCAGCGGGAACAGTTCAGTGGTCCTGCTGTGGAGTGGCCTTGGGAATTTCTAGAGCCACCTGTTGGGCCCCTGTCCTGGCACAGATAGTACAGCTTCATCTGGGTGCCCCTGACTGCTTAGCAGTGGGATGAGGGCTTTGGTGCTCTGAGGGTCAGATTCCAGGTTGCCCATGTATTTCAGGGGGACCACCTGGTAGGGAAGTACCACTGCCTGCTGTGTCCCAAAGAGTTCAGCTCGGAGAGCGGTGTCAAGTACCACATTCTCAAGACTCACGCAGAGGTGGGAGAGTAACACAGGGCCTCCAGTTGTGGGGGGGTGATGGGGGGCGCATGCGCATTGGTCCAAGAAGGGTGGGGCCGGGATCGAATGTGGTGGGGAAGGGGTGCGCTAAACGGTGTGTTTGAGCAAGTAACCTGTGGTGAGAAATCTAGGAGTGTCTCCTCAAAGTGGTACCCTGCATCCATGGACACCTCGGTGGTTCCTGGGTGGAAACCCTGCCCCTCAGCCACCACACTACAGTTGCCTGCCTGACCTGAAGGTGGCTGGGTCTGCAGCACTAGGGCAGGGTCCCAAGTCCTCACTGCAACTTCTTTCTTCCCAGAACTGGTTCCGGACCTCAGCAGATCCACCTCCTAAGCATAGGAGCCAGGACTCCGTGTTGCCCAGGAGAGAAAAGAAGAAAAGTCTGGTGGGCGGGAAGAAGCGGGGCCGAAAGCCCAAGGAACGGCCCCCTGAGGAGCCTGTGCCCAGGCTGCCCCCACGCCGGGATGACTGGTCCCTGGGAGCCAGAGACAAGGGGGCTCGGGGATCCACTGGGCGGAAGGTGGGAGCTGGCAAGACACCTGAAAAGTGAGCCTAGTCTGTAGGGCCTGGCCCCCATGCCAGCTACCAAGCCCCACTCTGTCCAGTTCAGAGGAACCAGCTGTAGGCCTGACCTCCATCCCCATCCCCATCCATCTGTCCAGTGGGAGTGGCCAGCTACACACCCCTCTCATTCAGGCTGCTTGGGACACATCTGGGTTGATCTTTCCCAGGGTGCCAGGGCAGCAGCAGAAGTGCAGTGGCTGGGAGCCAGCCCTTCCTGGGAGGACATTCACAGGCCTGGCAGGGGCAGGGGCCTTAGCACCATGGGTGATGCAGTGCAGAGCAGTCAGAGGCCTTTGGTCCCTGGCTCTACTTCCTCAGGTCCAGCTAGCTCCCTGCCCTGACTCCCCAAGTCCCCAATGACCTGTGGCTCTGGGCCGATAAGAGCGCTTGAACAGCCGTGGCTGCTACCACCTGGCCTCACCTCTACCTGACACTGGAACTCCAGTACCCCAGCTACCTCCCAGGACAGACCCCGTCTGACCACTGCCACATTGATCTGATTCCACCTCGCTACCCTTGTCCACCCACTCTGGTTCCTCTGCTTCTGTTTTCTACCTCTCTGGGCCTATTCTTCCCACCCCAGCCCCTGGCCCCGTCCCTCATCTATGTCACCCCTGCTGGGCTTCAGGCCCCATCCCACTGACCTGTGTAGTTGTGATGGGGCTTTCCTGTATGGTCCCCAGCAGTGCATCTTGCTTGGGGCAAGAGCAGAACCCTACTTAACTCCACTGGCAGGATGGCAGGGGCTGGAGGCCCAGGCACATAAGGGAAGGCTAGTATGTCTGCCTCTAGCCTGTGGCCTGAAGTCTCTGTGGGGCCAAAGCTGGGCAAAAGGGGCTCAGCTATGAGGAGTCACCCCTGTGGGAGACAGCCTCCATGTACCAGGCAGGACTGGCCCAGAGGCCAAGCTCCTGTGGAAGTCATCTTTCCCTTCTGCCTTTCCCTTTCTTTACCTGCCCCTGTATATCTGGTGGCATGGTCATTGATACAGGAACTGAAGGCCAGTGAGTGGAGGGGCCATGACCAAGGTGGCAGCTCCAGGGCTGTGTCTTCCCCTTTGGGGCTCTGAGGACAGGAGGGTCTGCAGGTTAGGCAAGGGCCAGGCAGGGACCCCAGGGTTCCCGGAGGAGATGTCCGTACAGTCTCTGGCCTCCTCGCTGTCCTCACCTTCCAACACTGGTGCAGGGAGGAAGTTGCTTAGAAGAACTCTTGGACTGAGGCCATCTTCCGGTGGGGGGTGGGGGTGGGCTGAAGGCTCAGCCTCCCTGATCCTGGATGATGTGAATTTTGATATTTGCCTGTGTGCGTGTCTCCTGGATGTAGTGGATGCCAGTCTTGTTGCTGTGACAAGTAACAACTTTTTTAAATTCTGTTTTTTATACAAAAATTCACAACAATCTGACATTTTGGTGCTAAGGGTTTCCTGGTGCCGAAGGTGGGCCTGAGCTGGGCTGACTGTGGCCAGGCCCCTCTGCTGCCCAGGGGGCTGTGTTGACTGGGTACTCCCTCTCCCAGCATGGCTGAGGAGTTCTACTTGGGCAGTCCCAGCCTGCAATAGGGAGAGCACCCCCAGAGGGCTTTGGGCATGTCGAGCTTTTCCTGTCTGGGAAGGCTGACTCTGGACAGCCTGAGGAAGGGTGTAGAGGTTGTATATTACTCCCCCACACAACTTCATCCTGTCCAGAGCATGGCAGCTAGGCAGAAATGGGTGTGATCCAGCATCAAAGGGTAGGTTGGGACTTTGGGGCAAGGAGGGCTACCTTTTCTATATGTATTCTGAGTGCTACAGTGGTGTGCAGCTGTAGAGGTTAGGCCCTGGTACACTTAGCCCTTGTTACCTATGGTGAAGGAGGTTAGACCCCAACACCTTTCTGCAGGGTATGGCTGCCTGCCCCAGCCTCTCAGGTACTTGGCACTTGAGGGGAGGAGGATGACCTATTTTTTGCTGGGGGAGTTTCTGGGACACCCTTCAAAGCTCACAGGTAGTCCCTGGTGTGGGAAATGGGGGTCCTGGATAACTTGATGTTTAGCACTTTAACTCCCTTCTTTGTCTTTGAAGTGGGTCTGGGGGTTGCTGCCAGAAGTGGCTATTGGGTCAGACCCCTCCCTCTCCCTCCTTCCCTCTGACACTAGCTGGTGAGGGGCAGTGGCAAGCTGAGAGACCTCCATCTAAGGGTAGGGCCCTGGGCAGGCCTCTGCGGAATTTGCCCTCTTTCCAGTCAGGGCCAGGTGACAACTGGCCTCCACAGACAGTCTCAGTAAGAGGGACGAGCATGACAGACCCCCAGGGTCTGATGAGCATGGACCTTGGAGGCCCACACCCTGGGACCTTGGCAAAATGAGACTTTTGAGGTCTCGTCTCTGCAGATCTACCTCTGGCCCAGCGCAAGCCCTGCCCTCAGAACAGAAAAAAGTGCCCCAGGGGCTGATGCTTAACACAAAAATGGGATGCACTTTATTTGGTACTGCACAGGCCGATGAGAGGATGTGTCCTAGGTTCCAGTGGTTCTAAAGGGAGACCCTGGGGGGCGGGGCGGGGGCGCTGTCCCTGTGAGGCCTTGCTGGGTGGGCCCAGAGTCTGGGTTCAGGAGGGTTCGTGGGTTACCCCTTCGACCTAACGGCCATGCCTCCTAAAGTTTAGGTATCTTGGGTTTTTTTTTTAAAAACAGTTCTCAGTACACAAGTGCATTTTGAAAGACAGGTTCCAGCTATCACTTGTAACCATATATATACATACATATTCTATCTACAAAGTGTTTATTTGCAAGCTGTTTTGACGGTGAGCTTGGGCCTTGCCCACCTTGTGACCATCTGTCCCCATCCTCGGCCCCGCCCCCTGGACCGGAGTGGGGGGTGCAGGCCATCAGCTGTATGTATTAGAAATGACTGTATCAAATAAATGTTTATTGATTTCTTTTCCAGGACATTTTGTGGGGCTCGGTTTGTGTTAAGGCGCCAGGCCTCCGTGGCGCGGGCGCGCCGGCGCGCGCCGCCTTCTGGGACTCGTAGTCCGCGGGCGCCCCGGGCTCCTGTGGGCGCTCCCGGCAGCCGCCTTCCCTCCCAGAGCCATGGCTGCCCCGCCGGCCCCCTCGGATGCCGCCCCCTCGCCCCCGCCGCCCCTCGCCGCCCTGGACGGGTCGGGCTGGCAGGCAGAGCACAGCGAGGCCGCGAGCGAAGACCGGTAGGCGCAGCTCGGGCACGGCTCAGCGGGGGCCGCACCGCCTTTCGACCCCGGGGGAGGGGTCTCTCAGCCGTAGCCCCGCGGGTCCGCACCTCCGGAGGAGGAGCAGAAAGTGAGAAACGGCGGCCTCGCGGGCCAGAGGGCTGGCAGCGGAGGCAGCGGGTGGTCTCTTGCGTTCCGGGTTGGGGGCCTTCGGTCCCGGCCCCGCTTAACCTCCGGGTTGGGTCGTGTTCGGGCCGAGGGTATTGCCCGCGACCAGCGGTCTGCTCTGCGGCAGTGTGGGGAGGCCCCCAGCTGTCCCGCCGGTGGCGCCCTCGTGGCTCCGGCGCCCTCGGAGCGGAAAGAGAGGGCAGAGGAAGCCCACCTCACCGAGCTGGTCACACACCGCGGCGTCCCCGGGCCGTGGCCAGCAGGGGGCGTAGGCTGCACTTGCTGGCGCCTCCCGGGTCAGACCGCGGCCGCGGGACCCGGCCTGCCCCGAACGCAGACGAGCCGCGCGGAGTGGGGCGCGGGACCTCTCGACTGCCCTCAGGCTCCTTCCACCGGCCAGGTAGGCCGGAGCCTGCGGGCTCGGGTCTAGAGCGCAGGTGCTGGTGGAGCCAGGGTCTGCTGACGTGACCAGGAGCAAAGAGGCCACGGCCAGCCACTCTGAGGGTTCCCGACGGCGCCGACTGGCGTGGGCACGGTGCCCTCACTGGCCCCTGACAGTCGGGGACGCGGGGCTGCTGCAAGGGGTCGAGGCTGACCTCGCGTCCAGCCAGGGCCTCTCGAGCCCGCCTCCCGGCACCTGCACGGATCTGGTACCTGCCAGACTCGCGGCTCTGTCCTGGGCGGTCTTGGGCCTGTGCGGGACAGGCAGGGCCTCGGCGGCTGCACGTGCAATAAAGACCCGACTGCGGAGTGGAGGGAGGCTGGCCGTTAGCCAGCGCGGCGGGAAGCAGCAGGCGGCTGGAGAAAGCGCCCCACTGAGCCAGGATGGGCCCCCAAACCCGCATGCACCCTGCGAACGCTGCCCTGCTGTCTTGCCCCAGGAGCCTATGGCTGGGCACTGACCCCAAACACGGCGCTTGTGGGCAGCCACGCCTGAGGAGGGGCCCAGAACAGCCCTGCGCCGCGGCACGGGTTCTCTGAGACCGCTCTCTGTCCACTCGCGGTACATGACGAGCCGCCTTCTCCACAGGCCCTGGATTGTGGTTTCTCTGGTTGGAGTCGCTCGCCACAGGGCACCGACCGAGTCTGCATGTCTGTGTCTTTGTCCTCGTGGTGCCACTACATGTGGGCCCCGTAGAACCAGTGAGAAACTGCTTGGGTCCTCAGCCCCATAGAGCACCTGCTGCCGCCCGTGAGGAGGGCACAGAGGCCAGCCACAGCTCCGGGGTGGGTGGTGAAGGAGCCTGAACCACACCTGACCATGCCACGACCCTGAGTCACAGAGGAGATTGGGAAGCCTCTTCAGGCAGCCCTGGAACCTGAAATGGGAAAGATCTGCACAGAGGTGTTTAGCCAGCCAGACTGTAGGTGGGGCTGGCTGACCGAGGGTATTAGTACCTAGGGGAGGAGCTGGCAATGTGAGCTTTTTGTGCTAACTCCAGCCCGGCATAAGGACTTCCTGGACCTTATGGGCGGGAACTGGTGAGCCAGCCCTGCTGGCTGTTGTGTGGCTAGAACCTGGTAATTCCATTAGTACCCTAGCTGTGCACCTGGGTCAAGATCAGGCCTTCTACTATACCCCTCATTGGGTGGGCTTTCCCACACACCTGTAGCTTTTCTCACCAGTCGGGGATCTTGGCCATCTGTGGTACCCAGGAAACATGCCAGGTTGTCCGGGCTGACTCCCCCCTCTACTGCACAGACGGTGCAGGTGGCCGATCACCCGGAACCCAAGTCTGCATCCTCACCCAGGGGAGCTTCAACCTCTCGGGTCATGGGCCAGGCCCCACTCATCTCCCCAGGCCTGGAGTGCAGCCAGCCAGCCACCTGTGGCGCTCCTGCTCAGGTAGCCTCTGGAGGAGAGGCAGAGAGCTCCAGGATCACCTGGATAGCCAGGACACGCCGCCTTCAAGGCAGATCCCCGCAGTACCCCCTTCCTCAGATGTGTGAAGCCCATGTGGGATCTTCCTTTTCCCTGAGCCCTGCCCCAGCCTTTCTGGAAGCCGTGGTAGGAGGGAACTGGCACACACTATCTTCCCAGCCCAGGTGTGGCCTGGGGCTGACCAGAGCCTCTCCAGTGCAGATTCCAGAGTCAGTGAAGGGATTTCAGCTGTTCCACCTTTGTCAAGGGTGGGGCCAATTCCTCCCTTTCATTGCTGTGGGTAGAGAGGTGGCAGTGTCCCCTGCAGACTGGTGAGCTTTGGCTGGCTACAGGGACCTGCTGGAGCCTCTGTGCGGTGGGGGTGGAGTAGTTATTCTTGGATGCTGCTGGAGGGTAGAATTTCAGATTTGTTTATGCCTGTAGGAGGCACCTTGGAGCCAAAGGTGGGGCATCCAGCTCAGCACCAACATTCAAGTCACCTGGTCCCCAGGAGGAGCCTCAGATTTCCCTGTCCTATTGGCGGGGTGGGCGTGGGGATGAATTTTCTTCAGGGAATTGTGGGAGGGGTGCTGGAGCACAGTGGTCTGCAGCAAGCTCCTGGCAGGCGAGCCTATAAGCTTGTGTAAAGGCAGGCAGTCCGCATGCAGGGCTGGCCTGGGGACTGCAGACCACAGTAGGCAAAATCAGTGCTATTAATATCTGGCGCGTGAGCCCCAGCCGGGTGATCCTCTTATGCCTGTGGCTTTGGCTTCTGAGGCCAGCAGCAAGTGTGTGCCTTAGTACGGTGGGCTCCTGGGGCTTCCCAGCTTCTGTGCTTCGACTCCCTGCAGAAAGCAGACAGCCTTTGTCTGCCAGGGCTCTAGCCCCACCCAGCTCTTTACCTGCTGTGCTGCCCATAGGAGTGGTTCCACCATGGAGGGCCAGTTCAGGCAGCCAGAGCTGCTGAGCTGTGGTGGGAAGCTGCTGTGGATTTAAGAGGATGCGATGCCTCCCCTAACTGCCAGCACGTAAGCCACACACTTGGGATTACTCCACTGTCCAGGAGCACCGACCTCCAGGATCCCTGTGCCCACTGCATCCTTAGCCATGAGCAGCCCCCCTGCTTACCCTGGCGTCAGGATCTCAGGGTGCTGGGCCCTTGGAGGAGAAGGCAGGTGAGTCACAGCAAAGTCCCTGCTGGGGAGGAGAGTCTACCTTCACAGTGGTGCTGGCCACTCCACACAGTGTGTGGTGCAACCTTCATGTAGTACGTGTCTATGGATATCAGAAAACAAACAGGCTGGCAAGCACTCTGGGGAGCCTGCACAGCTCAGGCCACAGGCGCAGTTTTGCTTAGGGCTATGGGTTGTGAGTACGTCTTGTGTCTGTTTGGTCCTTGATCTTTTGAGCTGAGATTAATTTTGGTCAGAAGCACCCTTGTCCATCTATGGATGGGAAATGAGGTCTTGTGTGCAAACTTTACTTCTCTAGGGGTAATTCTTGTGAGGTAGCCAAGCTGGGCTTGGTGAGGACCCAGCCTAGCATTGTCTGGGTCCATCAAAAGCAAGGTGAGGCAGGTTTCCCCTCCAGCCGACTTGTAGCTGGTTGCTCTTCCCAGCAGCTCCGGACCAGGCTCAGCAGCACAAGCCTCAGAGGGGAATCGTGGTGGTAGTGACTTCAGTATGGTATAAGGAAGAGTCACTGATAGGGACTGTATAGTGAGGATCTAGGAGAGCAGAGGCAACCCCAGCCCCTGACTTTTGCCTTGCATCTGTTCGAGTTGGTCTTGCTTTATCCCACTCACCACTGGAGTCCAGAGCTCACCACAGGCAGTTCTGGGAGTGATAGGAGGCCCTTTCCTCTTGCCCGATTCAGAGGTTCTGTGCTGGGGGGTTGCCTTGAGGCAAAGGGTGATTCCCTGCAGCTGGAGGTGGGGAAGAACAGAGAGGAGGGGCAAACCGTGTTTGTTATCTACCCACTGTGACCGCAAGGCTTACTAGAGCTGCCCTTTCCCCCCAGCTGTGGGGCGGGGCAGCCCACTAGGTGGGCCTGGCTGACCCACTATTATACTGTAGATGAGTTAGCAGGCCAAGTGAGCAGCCAGCTGCACCGTGTCCAGGGATCTGGGACATGGCCACTTGTAAGTCTTGTCTCTTTCTTCTGGCCGAGAGCCATCCAGGCAGACCTGGGGTGCGGTGGGGCCCCTCACCAGGCTTGTCGTATTCTGTCCTGTGTATCCCACAGGCTGCCCTGCTCCTGTCTTGTCTTTTTATTTTTATTTTATTTTATTTTATTTTTAGATAGGGTTTCACTGTGGAGCTCAGGCTGGCCTTGAACTTACTTTGTAGCCCACAGTGGCTTCAAATTCACAGCGACCCTCCTGCCTCAGCCTCCAAAGTGCTGGGATTACAGGTGTGCACAACCACACCTGGCCCCCGCTCCCATCTTTTTTTTTTTTTTTTTTTTTTTGCGGTACTGGGGATCGAACTCAGGACCCTGCGCTTGCTAGGCAAGCGCTTATTCCACTGAGCTATATCCCCAGCCCCCCTGCTCCCATCTTGATGGACTGTGGAGCAGTGCTGTCTCCTAGGCTCTCTGCCTGGCCATTTTGGTAGCTGGCTGTGTTGTTTGTGCTCAGCGTGCTGCCAGTGCCAGTTCTGAGCTCCAGAGTCACAGAGGTGAGACTGAGCTCAGCAGACTGGCTAATTATTCCCAAAGCTCTCCTCAAGGCGAATGGCGTGGAAACAGCCAGGCTTGTACTCCTCTTTTTTTTTTTTTTTGGTTTTTTTAAGACAGGGTGTCACTATGCATTTCAGGCTGGCCTTGAGCTCACTTTGTAGCCGAGGATTACAGGTGTGTGCCACCACACCCAGCCTAGGCTTGTCTTTGTCCCTGAGAACAAGTGCAGTGTTTTTCCTTGTCAGACAGATGGGGGTCTTTTCACTGCTTAGGCCTGCACCCACATCACTCTGTGTCTTCGAGAACTGCCAGCATGACCTGTCCACGTTAGACTTCAGCTCCTTCCTTCCCTCTCCCACACTGCAGGACATACCTGGACCATGGTCATCGCAGGGTTCTCTGGGAGCAGCACACACCTAGAAACAGTGCTATCCCACAGGCAGGAAGGTTCTTGTGCCACCCCATGTCCATGTCTTCTGTGTACAACCCCAGGAGACACCATGTGGGCCTCTGGGCAGGAGCTGCAGCCAAGGCAGTGGGACGTCCAGCTTCCCAGGCACCGCAGTGTGGCTCATGGTACTAGCAAGGCACAAGCTTATACGTGTAGAATGTGGAAGAAGTCTCTGTTCCAAGTCCTGGCGCCCAGGGCAACCCCAGCTATGACTGACATGTCCATTTCTAGCTTTTTTGTGCTCACAGGCAGTGACTTGAAGGCACATTCCAGTGATGATTCTTCATCCCCTGGGTGGTATGTTTTCGTTTGTTTTGGTGAGGGTGAGGATTGAACCCATGGTCTCACACATGCTAGGCATGTGCTCTACCACTAAGCTACATTTCCCTAGCACTTCTAATTTTATTTTGGACACGTGGTCTATGTTGTTTAGGCTGAACCTAAATTTGCAATCCTGCCTCAGCCTCTGGAAGAGCTGGGTTAACAGGTTTGTGGTACCATACCTGGCTCATCTGCTGGGTTTCTCCATAAACGAAATCACATCTTTTCATAGTTTGATTTTCTCACCTAGCCATGCTCCAGGGCTCACCCGGTATTCCTCTGCAGTGTTCATCACTTGTGATTCCAGACCACGGTGGGCAAGTGACACTGTGGTAGGAAGTACCCTGCAAGGAGCTGGCCCTGCACACTCTCTTGCTCTTTCTTTCTCTCTCTCCTGTCCCCTCTCCTCCCCTGCCTTCCCTTTTGATCATTTATTTTTGTGTTGTTTTGGTTCAGTTTTGGAGACAGGGTCTCATTCTATAGTCTAATCTGTTCTCAGACTTGCAGTGCTCCTCAGGTATGGTGCATCACTACAGCTAGCTCCTACCTGCTATTTCTGTAGATGTTTCTCCTGCCTGCCAGGGGCCCTGCCTTGTGCAGTCAGGGGCCCTGGTCCAGAAGTCACCTCCAACATGGGTGGGCCGTGACCAGCCAGGCCAAGCCACTGACCCCTGAGAGCCTCCTGGGCAGCCTGAAAGATACTGCTGGAGATACTGACTAGTCCAGTCTCCCTCTCTACAATGGCAGAAGTGCCCCTGCCCAGCCTGGATATCCTTTCCACAGCATCTTCCCACTAGGTTTTGCCTCTCAGGACAGACCGAGCAGGTAATAAGTGTGCCATACATCTGATTAGGTCTTACCAAGAGCTGTCCTTTCTGAGGGTTTGAGGCCACAGTGAGAAATGGCACAGGTCCATGCCTTCCTTGGGCTGAATTTCCACCTGGCAACTTCCCCCTTCTCCAAGGGTGGCTCAGGGTTCAGGTCTGTAGTCAGCGCAGACGGGCTGTTTATAGGCTCCTGAAGTTTCTACCTTTGGGACCCAGGAGGAATCATAGCGAGAACAACTGTGTTCCCTGTAGGACTCCCAACCTACATTCTTCTTTTTTTGTTTTGTTTTGTATTTTGAGACAGGGTCTCTCTGTGTGGTTCAGTCTGATCTTGAACTTACTATGTGGCCCTTACTATGTATGAACTGTGTATGAGCTCTTGGGGATCTTCCTGCCCTAGCCTCCCAAGTGCTGGATTACAGGCATGCACCACAATACCCAGCTATAGGATCTCTTCTTGGCATCTGTCCTATGCTCTGACAGCCAGTGAGGCCTGGCAGGCTACCGTCCCACACAGGGCTGTCCTGCCGCTGGCATGTGGCCTCACTACTGCCACTGCACTGCTCTCCCATCTCCCGGGGTGCCTGCCGTGCGGAGCAGCAGTGACTGGGCTGCTCAGTGAGTGCTGGATTGGGGAGGGGGCGCGATCCTCTGCAGGGTCTCCTTTTCCTTGAGCCCCCACCTTGCATCTCTTGATGATGGGGCTACGCCTAGCCCAGTGCACATTGAAGGTGGAGTGTGGCCCAGAGATGGTGCGCTCCTCCTGTTTTTGCCATCATTTACCGTCCTCATTTTGTGGACAGATGGTCCAAGGCCCTATGGGGTCAGCTGCATGTGCGTTTTTGTGCATACCCTGGTTGAGCCACCAGGGGTACATTCCAAGGACCCCTCTCTGAGTATGACTCTGAAACCAGGGCCCTAGGCTGAGTGTATCTCTCTTTGCAGTAGCAGTGCAGGGTCCCTGGACAGACTCCTGCCTCCTGTGGGTACAGGGCGCTCACCCCGGAAGCGCACCACCAGCCAGTGCAAGTCCGAGCCGCCCCTGCTGCGCACAAGCAGGCGCACCATCTACACGGCAGGGCGGCCGCCCTGGTACAACGAGCACGGTGCCCAGTCCAAGGAGGCCTTCGCCATCGGTGAGGGGGCATGGCGGCGCCTCTGGGGCTCTCTGTGTAGCCGGCCCTGCTGCTCCTCATCAAGAGGGTCTCTTCTTCCCTGACAGGACTGGGAGGTGGCAGTGCCTCTGGGAAGACTACCGTGGCCAGGATGATCATTGAAGCGCTGGATGTGCCTTGGGTGGTGCTGCTGTCTATGGACTCCTTCTACAAGGTAAGGCACTGCTAAGCCTCTTGGAGCACCTCGCATCTTCCTTCTGATCTCTGCGTCCCCTGAAAATGCAGACATATGATCCCTGGGCTTCAGCAGGGTGCTGAGCCAGGGGGCTGCGGACAAGGGCCCTCCTGTGTTCCGTGGCTCCCACAGGTGCTAACACAGCAGCAGCAGGAGCAGGCCGCCTGCAACAACTTCAACTTTGACCATCCAGACGCCTTTGATTTTGACCTCATCGTTTCCACTCTCAAGAAGCTGAAGCAGGGCAGGAGTGTCCAAGTGCCCATCTATGATTTCACCACTCACAGCCGAAAGAGGGAATGGGTAGGCCCAGGGCTGCAGAGGGGGTGCAAAAGCGTGAGCTGGGCTTTAAAACTCCCTGGGTAATCTTTTGCAGAAAACACTCTATGG
Source organism: Dinomys branickii (assembly GCA_004027595.1). Classification (NCBI taxonomy): domain Eukaryota; kingdom Metazoa; phylum Chordata; class Mammalia; order Rodentia; family Dinomyidae; genus Dinomys; species Dinomys branickii. The sequence continues at coordinate 49,037 of PVLD010014971.1, forward strand.
TGCAAACGTCATCATCTTTGAGGGCATCATGGCCTTTGCTGACAAGACGCTGCTGGAGGTGAGGAGCTGGTAGGAACACCCACCACCCAGGTATCCTTGTGTCCTAAACGTGCTTCCTCCAACACGGTCCTGTTGTCTGTCCTCAAGGCGGTTCACTGTGTTGCCTGAGCGGGCCCCTCCCCAGCCCCAGGAGGCTGCAGGAATGCCCCAGGCATGGTACCTTGGTCCACCTGCTTGGGCAGCATGCTGTGTTCTTCACATTCCTGTTCCTTGTTCAGGTACAGGTGAGGACTAGAGGCCAAAGAGTTTACCGGGCTTTACTGTAGCTCAAATGGGCTGAGTTTGACCATGGCTCAGGCCCAGAGAATCCCACTGTCTGGCACACAGCAGTACCTGGCCCCAACACAGCTCCTCAAGGGACATCTTAGATGCTAAGTGGCAGGGCCACGCCCAGAGCTCACCAAGTCTCAAATCCCCAGTATTCACAGGCGCTACTCTGAGGGAAGTGTCACGCTGCCCAGCTCTGCTCCTACTGGAGTCTGTGCTGAGCACCTGACCTACAGCTCCCCCTACCGTATACTTGAAATTCAGCACCTGCAGGCACCCCGCACCCTTTCTATTTCTGGATGCACCTTCTCGTCCATGCTTCTGGCCAGGCTCAACACAGATCAGGAGGTCTCACAGCGGTAGCTGACTCCACGTGGCCATGCTGGCTCTGCTGGTGACGGTGCCCTCCTTGGCAGGCCTGTGAAAGCCTTGCTGGGGTGGGACTCAGCCCTACTCACTGGCTCACTGTCCCCATCTAGCTCCTGGACATGAAGATCTTTGTGGATACAGACTCTGATATCCGCCTGGTGCGGCGGCTGCGCCGGGACATCAGTGAGCGAGGCCGGGACATTGAAGGTGTCATCAAGCAGTACAACAAGTTTGTCAAGCCTGCCTTCGACCAGTACATCCAGCCAACCATGCGCCTGGCAGACATTGTGGTGCCCAGAGGTAAGACTGCCAGGCCACTGCTACAAGGCTGGGCAGACAGGCAACCCAGCTTCTAAACTGCCCTCCTCCATCTGCCCAGGGAGCGGGAACACAGTGGCCATCGACCTGATCGTGCAGCATGTGCATAGCCAGCTGGAGGAGGTGAGCCAGCCGGACGCAGCCGAGTCCCTGCCACGCTGCCCCCGCGGTAGCCTGTGTTCTCTGTCCCCGGACTGTCCATCCCATGGAGGTGCTAGCCGTTGAGGGTCTCGGGCCTGCTCCGTCAGCCTAGCCCTCAGCTCCTTGTGCTGCCAGGCCACCCTGTGCACAGCTGAAGAATGGCCTCGCATGGAAGAGCGCACTCCTGCCCCTCCCAACCCTTTGGGGACAAAAGAGATTCGCTGGGTCACTGGCCCAGAACCGGTGGTTTCCGTGCTGAGCCCCGCACGTGTCG
>PVLD010014972.1:0-50386 GCA_004027595.1 Dinomys branickii
AAATTTGCATGTCTGTATATGGGTCCATACATCTACAATTCGAAGATATCAATGGATAAAGCAACAACTACTGTTGAGACCATATCACCTTGTCTATAGATTAGTTGTGATTGTACTATTTTCTATGATAATGGGTGTCTGTTTGTCAATATGTTTTTGTACTTTTATGTTTCTAAAATTTAAAAAAAAAAAAAAAAAACAATAGGGACTCGCTTCAGGTAGCTCCTTACCAGAAAATATGGAAACCTTTCCAAAAATAAAATGAAATAAGCAAAGACTAAATGTTCCCTGTGAACTTGATAACAAGGTGGTTTTCTAAGGCTCGGGGATATAGCTCAGTGGCACAAGCACCTGCCTGGCAAGTGCAAGGTCCTGAGTTCAATTCCCAGTACTACGCCCCCAAAAAAGCAAAAAAAAAAGGTGATTTTCTAGAGCATTCAGCCCTGCTCTGGAAGGCTTTCCTGGGGTGCCATGTGTAGTCTTATGAGAGGGAGGTGTCTGTGTTCCATAGATGATAAAGAAAGAGGGGGAATGACCCCACGTCCCCTCCTCCGACCGAGAGGATGGCAAGTCCCAAGGACCCCAGGTCCTGCAAGGTGGGCTCCTGAGGAGCACACGTGTGGCCTTTGGTCAACACATGAACGTTCTGTAGGACCTGGAGCTCGTCCACCTGTGCCAGAGAGACCACAGACTGCCGTGTCCTCCCACATCCCGCACAGGCCTCCCTGCAACAACTAAACTTCTCACTTACTCTCAAGGAGATGAAAGCTATCAAAAGCCAGGGACTTAAAACATGTTTGAAGGCTTACTGTCACCATGTGGCCTTGGGGGTTGTTTTGAAACCCTCTGTGGGCTGAGTAATTTCAGAGGAAAGGCCCTGGGCACAGATGCGGAGCCTTGCTTGTGAAGTGGAGTCAGCCCCTGAGCAAGCAAGTGGCAAGAGTCACTCAAGAGTCTGGGCACACAGGAAGTGCCTGAGGCTCATGTAGAGAGATGTCTGTGAATCAAGGTGGCTTCTCCCAGGGAGGTCCCACTGGATGTGACCACAGTGCCGAAGGCCACTGTCCACCCAAAGCACTTCGTGGTCACAATGGAGCCAGCACAAAGCCAGGACAATGGGGAGATGAAAGCCCCTGACAATGTTAGCTCAGACCTCACAGGCCTAAGCAACAGTAAGAAAGGTGCACGCAAACATCCCGACTACTGAGACTGAATCCTGTAAAGAGGTGACGAGTTTCCTATCTCACTGTGTCTGTATTGACTTCTCCTGAGCCCCTGCTCCCTTGTTCCTTGCTCCATTTTCACACCACCGCTGATGCCCAGGCTCACTAGTCCTGAGACAGTGGTCTCCTCACCAGCAATGTCTACAAAGGAAATATCACCCGTGAAAAATTAATAGGTTGCCATTCGGACTTGTTTGATGTACTTACACCATGAGTACTGACTACAGCTCCCTAAATGCCAGACACTGTGCTACAGCTGGATGGTCTCCAAACTTGACCAACAAGCAATGGCCACCCCAGAGACCTGACCTGGCAACGTCTGCCCCTAGAGACCCATGACATCTCCAGCACCTAAGCCAGCTAAGGGTGGGTAGATGTCTTGGTCAGGAGAGGTTGGGTTCCTGGGAGAAGTTTTGCCTGGGCTGGGTCTTTAGTACAGAGCATCTTTCAATAGGAAAAAACTAGGAGACCTGCAGCAGAGACAAAGAGGAAGCATGGGGTGTGGCATAGCAGCATATGCTTGAAAAGTTTCAAGGATCAGGGTGGCCAGGGGTTTCTTTAATGCATGCCTATCAGGAGTAAAATCTCACCTTTACCAAAAGACATCAGGATTCCTGAGTAAAGGCTGGACCTGCATGGTCATTACAGCAAAGGTTCAATGCCATAAATATCTCATTTCCCCCCAGATCAGTCCAGTGGAATTTCAATTGAAAGTGAGTGAGCTTTGTTTTGTGAAATTTGAGGAACTGATTCTAAAGTTCAGTTTTAATGAAAAACTAAGAGAGAGAGTGTGTTATGGACTTAATTAGGTCCCCTTCAAAAGTCATATGTTCAAGTTCTAACCCCCGAACTGCAGAATATAACTTCATCTGGGGACAAGGTCTTTATAGAGGTGATTAAGTGAAAAATGAGGTCATATGGGTGGGCTCTGATCCAATATGAACGGATATATTAGAAGAGAAATTTAGAAACAGTGTAGAGAGAGAAGATGGTGTGAAGACACAAGGAGATGCTATTTACAGGTCCAGGACAGGGGCCTGGATGAAAGTTTTTTTTGTTTTGTTTTTTTGTTTTTTGCGGTACTGGGGATCGAACTCAGGACCCTGCGCTTGCTAGGCAAGCGCTTATTCCACTGAGCTATATCCCCAGCCCCTGGGACAGGGGCCTGGGACAAATCCATTCCTCTGCCCCTAGCAGAGACCACCTCTGCCAACATCTGAACCTCAAAATTATAAGTTAAACTGTGTAATGATAAATTTCTGTTTAAAAGTTTCCACCATTTGTAGTAGCCTGACCTCAAAGGGTTTATTATGGCAGCTCTAGCAAGCTAATACAGAGGGTCTGTGAACAGATGTTAAAATGTACTTGTCTTGGTTACTTTTCTCTCATTGCTGAGACAAAATACCTGATACCCAGAACTAAGGAAGGAAAGGTTTATGTAGCTCACTGTTTGTGGAGGTTTCAGTCAATACTCAGCTGGCTCGAAGGTGGAGTGGCACACGGCAGAGGGCAATAGTTCCTGGCAGCAGAAGACAGCAAAAACAGCAAGAGCAAAATAGAGGACCAGCGGCAAGCAGCCTCTTTCCCTCTCTTACATTGTGTGCAAACTACTCACCTCAGGGCATGTGCAGCACTCACACCCATAATCTCAGCATTGGATCATGGATCAATCAAAAATCTAGAAGGCCCTCCATGACTGCATGAGGCTTTGGGGGGCATCCAGATACAAACCATAACAGTACTATGAAGCTGTGTAACTTAGCAGCTGAGAACATATTGGCAGCAGGATGGACAAACAGATTAATGGAAGTGAACGTAACATCCAGGACAAGATCCATTAGGGAAACAAAAAAATTTAAATTGACAACACCAGTGCTGACAGGCAGCCTCTCCAGGCGCTTTGGAGGCACTTTGGCAGCAGAGGTAAAACTGAGGATGGCTCCCTTAGATCCTTGCAGTTCTTCTCTGGATGCACACCACAGAAAAAGACTCCTATGGGCAGAAGTTACCTTGTGCCAGATATGCACTACAGTGCTGTCCAGCAAGCGAAGCCAAGGAGACAACTAGGTGCCCATCCATAGAGAAACGGACAAGCAATTGGGATCATTGACTCGATGAAGCCACTTTCAGAGCTGGGAGAGAGTCCCTGGGTGCACCCTTGTGTTTGGAGAATATTTGCACTGGATATAGAACTCAGAATTGGCTGTTTGTTTGTCTTTCTATCCTTTAAGGATATTCCTCCAGTGTCTTCCCACGGGCATTGTTTCTTGTGAGAAATCTGTTGTCAGCCGTATCTTTTCTTCTCTTTACTTTTTCAGTCTGCTCCTTTTGTCTTTTTTGTATAGCTACTTTCAAGATGTTCTCTTTATCATTAGTTTTAAACACTTTGATTATTATGTGCCTGGGGGTAATTTTTCTCATATTGATGCTTAAGGTTCTTTGGATCTGTAGAGTGAAACTTAATCAAATTTGGAAAGTTTTAGGGCATTATTCTTTCAGCACCTTCCTCTTTAGTAACTTTGAACTCTAATCACTTACTAGGCCACTTGGCACTGCCAAACACATTATTGATGCTCTCTGCCACTCTGTCTCTCTGTCTCTCTCTCTCTCTCTGTTTTATGTTAGTTTCTATTGCTATATCTTCAACTTAACAGTTTCTTCTGCAATGTCTAATCTGCTGCTCATCCTACCCAATGTATTTTTTATCTTACACATTGTTTATTTTTCATCTCTAGCAGTTTGTCTTGTGCAATTTTCATATCACTGTGCTACTTCTTATCTTGCTGAACACACAGAATACAATTATTATGATTGCATTTTAATGACCTTGTCTATTGATCTTAAGACCAGTGTCAGTTCTGAGTCAGTTCTGATCCATTTGCTCCTCTCTTACAGCTTTGTCTGCTTCTCTCAACCCCTGGTGGTAGGTGGTGGACGTTTCTGTGGTCCTACCAACATTCTTGAGCATTATTCTGGGATACAGATAAATTACTGGAAACAGATTGATCCTTTTGAATCTTGCTTTTCTAGGTGGAACCGTGAATAATTATAGTACTGTCGATATTCTGGTGCTTACAGGGCATCTGTGTACTTCCACAAAACGTGCTGTGGGCTGTGCAGTTGCCCTTCCTTCCCAGTGCGAACAGGCGCTGCTCTCAGGCCCAGGCGAGCTCCAGACACTGCTACTTCTGTTTCTTTGGTGTGGTTCCTTCCTCAGACTCAAAGATTTCCCTAAATGCGCAAGACAGTCAGCTCTCCCCTGAACACTCAAGTGTGATCCTCTGCATATCTCCAGGGTGTCTCTATGTGGTCCCTCCTTTCTGGCATTCTGGCCTGTGAACTCTGGACACCATGATATCCCTGCAGTCCTGGCCCTGTTTTCTCAACTTCTGAACTCAGAGTCCAGCTCTGTACTGTAGCACGGAAATTCTTTCAAAAGCAAAGATTGAGCAAGAGGAAGGCTTATGATTATTTCTATTTCATTGGGATCATTGTTCCTCCTTGTTTCATATCCATTGTCTTAGAAAGGATTTCACGTATTTTGTCTGTTTGGGCTTTACTTCAAGCAGCAGGGTAAATTAAGGCCCCGTTGCTTCATTTTGCCTGAAAAAGTGAGCTTCATTGGCAGGAACGTAGTGGTTTTTAAAAATGGATGAGAATAATAATTAGGTTTATACACAGTAATCTGGAAACTTGGAGCCTGAAATTTAATACTGGGTGAAAAAGAATTAAATTTGAAAATAAATATTCTGTCTAAATCCACTTGCACAGTTTGAAGAAATACAGAATTATAGTATACATCAGTTTCATACATAAAATTATAAACAAATGGATAGAAAAATATCAGACAATGGATGGATGGTGATTTCTAAGGAGAGAGAATGTTAGAGGACAGAATCAAGGAATAATAAAACAGGGGATTGAATTTTACCTGTAATCCCTATTTAAAATAAAAATAAGACCTATAAAACAAACAGGTGGGATGTTAGTGTATTACCATTACCGAAAGCTCATGGTTCACTAAAAGAACACTAAGCGTATATTTTTACACCTTTAAATTACTTCATAATTTAAACCATCCATCATTTAGGTTATTAGTAGCTTCTGCTGTGAAGGAGACGTCTTTTAATTTGCCTTGGGGCTCACAACCTGCTCGTTATCTTTTGCTCACATTTGCATAATTAAACAGCTCACACTGGGGGCTTCCTGGGGTAAAGAAGCCACTCTTCTAAGGAGGAAAATATCGACAAAATAACTCTGAGCAGAGAAATTATTCTAGGTGGCCACTGGGAACAGTGTTTTTTTTTTTTTTTTAAGGTAGACAGAGCTCTAAAATTGCATCTGGAAGATGAAAGAAAATATGTTTTGATAAATGTTCATTTAGGACGACCTATATGTGTACATTATTGTGTGAATGTCTGCGTCTTTCTTGCTCAGGGATGAGAGGAGTACAGAACCTCAAAACTTGGGAGGATTTGTGAGCTCCATTGTCAGGACTGTGTAGAAAGGAACTGGATTCACTCACTCTTCACTACGTAATATTTGCCGTTAGGAAATGAGGGCCACCACACATGTGTTACTGCTGGGATGACTGAGTGACAATCTCACTGAGGCAAGGCAGGGCTGAGCCACACCCCTGTGAGCAAGGATGAGTTTTGTGGTGACAGCACCTCTCAAGTGTACCAAGAAAAGGCCAATTGAGGGCGAAAGAAAGGAACTCCGTGACTGTCCTCTGGGGGCTTCTTTGTGGTCTGGACTCAGAGGCAAGGAGATGCTCTGAAGACTCTCTGGTGGATTCAGTTTGCTACTGCCATGCAGACCTGGGCCAGAGGTAGAAAGAGGAAGCCATTCAGTGCAGGCTTTGCAGTTAATGTTGGTGACACAGCAGATCTAAGCATTTCTTGGGCTATTTATTCCTTCCATCATCCCCCAAATTTTCTTAAATCTTGACTTATTAAAACTTCAAGCTTGGTCTTGGCTATGCTTCAGAGAATTAAGGACAAGTGACTTACACACTGGTCAAGGCGGGCCACAGAGGAATCCATGCTCCACCTGCACAGGGGCAGCTGGGGTCATGGGTGATGGGCTCAGGGCGCTCCTTGGAGCAGAGACAGCAGTAGTCCTCAAGGAGCACACAGAGGAAGGTCACAGGCCATCCCAGAGCAAGCCATGAAGTTCCCCAGGATGCTCATCAATGGAGCTTGGAAATCACTGGAGGAGGACCACTTTCCCTCAAGTGAACCGTTATAGACCTCTGCGGACATTACCATCTCTTTATCTGCTGCCAGTGTGGTTTTATTTTTATAGCCATGGCTTGGTGAAGACCTGATATCTGGGTACAACTCTGCCAACAGAAATAGGAGTCCATGTTTGAAAGTGATGACAGTCTCCTTTCCTGCTCCGCAACAGGACACATCAACCTTCGTCTTTTCTCCCACTGGCTAAGCACATGTGTGCCCTGCAGTGCAGACAGAATTTGCACTAGAGCGTGCATTCCAGCCTCCTCCCTTCTTGTCACACACAGGGACCACGTTTTTCTGATGACAATATTAGAATGCCAGTGAATGACAGTGGTTTCTCACATAACACTGAATCTGCTTATATTTTTAGAGAAATAACTTTGGCACTTTGGTATTGGTAACAAATAACTTATGCCACAACCCACAGTAGATACATCCTCACAGGTCCAAGGAGTGGGGAAGAAAGGAGGAAAGGAAGCAACGAGATGGTTTCAGTATGGACTGAAAGTACCAGGGGCCCTGCGGAAATGAAAGATAAAGTGCAAATACACTTCTCAGTCAAGGTCTAGTTGAGGAAACAGAAGCCACTCTGGATATTTCAGATGACATGTGATGCAGTACCAGGAGTGGGCACAGCTCCCAGCAAGCTGAGTGTCCCAGCAGCCCATAGCAGGTGAGCAGTCGCTGCTGTCCCTGGAGCAGGGAGGTCACCAGGAGGAGGGATCTGGTAGAAGTCAGGGATCCCACATGCCTGGTAGCACAGCTGGCCAGATGAAGTCCTGGAGGCCCCTGGGAGATGGATCTTGGCTCTTCCTGTCCTGCACGCCCACTCCACTCAAACTCACTGGCAGTCTAAGGGCCAGGGAGCTACAGACAGAGTTGAGGGGACTGGATGGCAAGCCAAGCAGGAGAAGGACAGGAGTACCTCTGAGAGTGGGCTCTCCAGGCCAGGTATAGATGTCCAGTTACGTGAACACCAGGCTCAGAGTGAATCCTTTCTCTGCATTATTATGAGCCATGTAATATTTGTTGTGCAGCTACAGGAAAATGCATGTGTTGTTTATCTGAATCCATATTTAACTGGGCAAGCTGTGTCTTTGTGAGGAAACCTGGAAACCTGACACAGGCAGGAAAGTAGCGGGCACACACGTATGACCATACATTTTAATGTGGGCACCAGAGCTCTCCTCTGCCCCAAGTACAATGCCTAGGAAGGAAAATAATTTTGCAGAAGACTAAAAGTTTACGGCATGAAACAGTGAAAATAAGGCAACAAAGGTAGCCAAGGAGTTAACCCAGCAGTCTTCAAAATATTTCCTAGGAAAGCTCAAGGGCAAAGGGACCCCACAGAGGTGTGCCAGGGAAGCTGCGATGGGGGATGGGGCGGTGGGTTTGCGCTCAAGGATTCCCGATAATGAGTCATGTCCCTGATCGAAGTCTGAAACCAATTAGAGGCAATAATATGCTGAGCCTCCAAATTCACTCAGAAATAAAAACGTGAAGCACGGTTCTTAGATAATGACAAAACATGACCTTTGTTTGCAATGTGTCTCCACCTTGCCGCGCTGTGGTGGGAACAGGCACAAAAACGGGAGGGGCTAGAAAGGAGCACGGTCACCCCCTGGACCCAGGCAAGCCGAGGAGCTCAGAAAAGTATCAAACGCTTGCACCTATTCTTGGGGGAATTATGTGGAGATGGCTGCCACCTTTGGGGTATTGGTGGATCTGGGAGGAGGCTGGGCCTTCTTTGGGCATATCAGACCCTTCCTTACACACATGAAGCAGTGGAGATAACTTGGACATGATTCAACCTGAACGACTGTGTGTTTATCTGCTTCCTCTATGATGAAATACCTGAGCCAATCAATGGGCACAGAGAAAAGGGTTATGCAGCTCCCAGTTGGGAGATGTCAGTCCCTGGTCAGCCTCCCTGCTGCCCTTGGATCTATGGTGGTGCCTCATGGTGGGGAAAGCAGCAGAGAAAACACTCATCTCAGGTCGAGAAGCTAGAAAGTGTGGGGAACACCTGGGATCCCACAGAGTCCCTCGAGAACGCACCCTCAGTGACCTAAGACGTCCTTCTGAGCCACCACCTCCCAACAGTGCCGTGGGGTGACCTTTAGCACCTGAGCCTGCCCAGATTTGAGTGTGAAGACTCAAAAAATGTTGCAGAATCAGTGCGGTGGGGTGAAGCATTGTCAGGCAGTTTACCCGCACAGCTCCTAAGGTCGGATAGCAGCTGCGCCCAGAGGCCAAACAACACAAGAGAGTGAAGTTTCTGCGCCTGCAGAGAGGGCCGGAGCTCCATATAACTTCCAGCGACAGTTCTGGGACAAGGAATTGGCACTGGGCCTCCTGGCTTCTGAGGCTTCACTCTAAATCCAGCCCTCCTAGAGAAGCAATGCCCTGGGCCCACAGATCTGAAGCCACCTCCTGAGGGCCCTTTGCTCAAGCCACACTCAGGACTGGCTGTGGCTGTCGCTGTGCAAACTTCACACATGAAATGCACATCTGCTCTACAGCTATGCAACCAGGACAGTCACCAAGGCCACCATGGCTGCAGAGCAGTGAAATGTGGCTATGGCAACTGAGAAACTGGACTTTCTTTTTAATACATTTTGAATTTAAGCTGACATGCCATTCAGCTATTAGAAATCTGAGGTAGCTTTGGACCCTCTTGGGTATATGGGTCTAACTTTTCCACAGTTAGATTCATGACATTTAAATACAGATGAAGGATTTCCAATTGAAATACGACCTGTGTTTTGAGATATATTGTAAGTCCAATGTAAGGGATACTTGAGATGTCAAAGACAGAACAATATATACAGAAGTCCTCAGAAGATTTCGTGTACAGTGACTATGTGATGAAATATTACTTTGGATATTTGGGCTAAATAAGATGTAGCATCTGACTAGATCACTACAGAGTTCACCCTGAGGATCCAAAAGGGCTGGAGCATTTGCCTGATGTCCAGGTCCTTGACCATGGTGCGTCTCGGGGTGGAAGATTTCTTCCTTCCTGTCTGTGGGCCTCGGAAGTTGGAGCAGGGACAGCTCTGGAAGGAAGTGAGGACCAGAGAGGAGGAGAGCAGGCAGAAGGGATACCCTGGGCCTGCATGGTGGCTGGATGAGAAGCGTGTCTCCGTGTCCTGCTCCCTCCTCCAGCCCTGTGCATGCGTGCGTGTGTGTGTGTGTGTGTGAATGCGCGTGTGTGAGTGTGTGAGTGTATGTGAGTGTGCCTGTGTGTGAGCACATGGTGTGTGTGTAAGTGTGCATGTGTATGTACATGTGTGAGTGTGCATGTGTGAATGTGGGTTTGTAAGTGTGCGTGTCTGTCAGTTAATTTTGTAATGCAGTAAGCCCAGCTGAGAGCTTTCATTAATAATCTGTAACTCCAGGCCCCAAAACAGGAATTTAATTGAAGTTTCCCTGGTTCTAGCCAAAAGCCAGCTGCCCAGCAATATTAGGTCATGTTTAAGAACACATTTGGCCATGCATTGAGGCATTCTTCAAGCTTGCTTTACACAGCTTGTTCTCACGGCTGTTGGTGGAGGCCATCACGGCCAACGTCCACTTTCACTCTTCCAGAAACAGTGATTGTGCCTGGGATCTATAAAGCTCGCATAATGCTGTCAAAACCAAACTGGGCCTCTCAGGAAGCCGTACAGAATCCTTCCCAAGAAGCAGTGAGACCACAGAGGGAGACAGCGGCTCCTATTCCAGGAGCCTGGAGGACAGTGTTGGCCATGGTGGTACGGGATAAAGCCAGCATGGCAGCCCACGTCCTGCCGTGTCAGAAAAAAAGGGCCCCAACCTGAGAAGTGAAATAACACACTTTCTAAATAGCCACATAACTGGCAGAGAGATCATAGTAGCCCAAAAGAGTAGTTAAGAGATAAGGGTCTTTGTTTATAGAATCTCAGGGAGTCCTGGGACCAGGGAGGAATTCATTCCTTGGAACCACATCTCAAAGGGGCTGTTTAACGCTAGGCAATGTGGATCAGTGGACACAGGGTTGGTGAGCAGTTCAAATGCACGCGTCTGTGTTGCACCATGGGACAGAACCCAGAGAACTTTCAGGGGCAATTAGCGGGACTTCCCAGGTCGGAAGCCAGCACAAGAGGAAATCTGGCCAGCAGCAGAAGGGATTGGTCTGAGCCTTAACTGGAGACACCCCAACAACTCAGGGAGTGGGGCAGGAAGGCAGCCAGAGCCACCCCCATCCAGAGACCAGAGAGGGCTGTGAGCTCAGGTGAGCAGGCACCTCCAGGGTCTCAGCACTTTCTCACTGTACCCAGGGAAGGTGTTGGACCCAAGCACAACCGCAGCTCTGCCTGAGCCAGTGCCCAGTGGAGAGGCAGGGCGGTGACACCCCCACCCCCAGGGGTGGGCTCCTCTCCCCTGCACTGCAGCCCAGCAGCACACAGATGCACCTTTCACCCCAGAGCACGTATCACCATGCTTGCTGAGAAAAAGCAGCTATCAACCTGAGCACCTTGCCCGTTCCATGGTGTTTTTACAATATTTCAAAGGTATAAATCAAAGTCTATTAAAAATAAGGCAGGGTGTATGTCTCAGCGGTAGAATGCTTGCCTATCATGCTTAGGGCCCTGGGTTCAATCCCCAGCATTGTAAAAATCTAACTAAATACAAGAATTATAACCAAAAATCATCCGGAATCTCACCGTGAATCGATCATTGTTGGTAACATTTTTAGAAAACACATTCTTTGCTTTGAGTTTCTGTCTGTTGCTAGTCCGGACCGTATTCGGCACCAGCGGGCATCTCTCAACACTGCCATAAACCTCATTCTCAGCCATGTGTAAAGTCTTATCTCCACGGTTGGGCTGGAATCAGGCATCAAATTAGACATATACTTATCTCAAAGGCAGAAAGTTCTATTGCTGTAAGTATTGCTTCGACGTTGTCCCCGTTTTTCCTCTCACCATGGCACACAGGCTTCAAGATGATGGTGTAGCTGGGAAAAATACCCAAAACCCGCAACCTCGAGGAGGAGAAGTTTATCTTGGCTCGTGGTTTAGAAGATTCAGTCCATGGTCTGCTGCTCCAACCTAGACTCAGCATGGTGCAAGTGCCTATCGGAGGAAGGCCGTTTGTGTCATGGCAGCCAGGAAGCAGGGAAAGAAGGGAGAACCAGGGACGAGAAAGACACCCTTCCAGATCACACCTTTGGTAATCCGGCCCCAGCCAGGCCCTACCTCATAACAGCACACCCAGCTACAGAGTCACTGATGGAGGAATCTGCTGATGAGGACAGTGGCCCTTTGGTCCAAGCAGCCCCCAAAAGCCCCACCTCTGCACACAGAGACTCTGGGGGACCTTTGGATCTAAACCATAGCAGCAGCCACACATCTTTTAAGCTCTGGCTCACTGTCTGTTACATATTTGCATGGAATTGCGTTTCCTTCAGATGCTACCAGCCAAAGATTGAGCAAAGAATCTCCGCTGTGGGGCAGGAGGAGCCTTGTCTGACTCAGTCTAGGGACATCACAGTGGCATCCAGGACCTTTTCGGGCACCTGCTGGCCTGGGACACACTTCCACCCGGCCCTCTCCCCGTTCTTCACCTGCTTCCTAGAAGACTGGGTAAAACCACCTACTTCCTGCTTGTGGGCAGATTTCACCTCCATGATCTTGCTGTTTGGGGCAGCATCCTGCGCGGTCTCTGCTCTCACCGTTTCAGGGCACCCTGAGCTGTCCCTGCAGCTGCAGCTCCCAGGGTGTGAACGTGGTCTCAAACATGACGAAAACGAGAAAGAGTCTCTGCACAAGGAGCTTTTATTGGGAAGCAATGCAGAAATGAGAATCGCAACCTGCGGAGGACAGGAGGGGTCCTGCGTGTTGAAAGAACAAGGTAGAGGCAGAGTCTTCCTAGGACAGCGCGTCCACACAAGCCACTGTGAAGGAGCTGCGTGGCTCTGTGGGTGCCGGCGGCTGGTGAGAAGCACACGTCACACGCCAGGTTATCTGACAGTTAAGGCCGGCAGTTCTGACACCAGCTGCCAAAAAGGAAAACAACACTGGAAAGACAGGGCAGGCACTGGACTGGCCTAGCGGCCTGTTTGGGTAAGACCCCGCACCAGGTCAGGTGGCAGTACTGTGTCTCCACTCGCAGGCGCTCTCCTCCTCTCCCGCGGCCACGCCAGAGATCCCAGTGCTGGACGTGCTTGCTGCTGTCCCCTTGTTTCTGCAGCTGAGCCTCCTGGCCCAGGTGTAGACGGCAGAGAGGCTGAGGGGCTGAAGCAGACAGACAGACAGCGCAACGGAAAGGAACAAAAGCCGCCCTGAGCAGCTCCAGGCACTGCGAACAGCCGAGGGTGGCAGCCCGGGGTCTCCCCGACACCGGCGCTAGGGGCTCCGTCCTGGACAGGCGGGACAGGGACCCAGAGGAAGGGAGCTCCTGTGTGCATCTGACAAGCAAAGCAGGGCCGTGCCAGTCTCACCCAAAGCTGAGTCCCTTCTGCCCAGGACCCCCGCCATCCCTCAGCCCCATAGCTGCTTGGGCCGGGCCTTCACTCGCTTCTGGCTTCCCTTTCCCCTTCATCTAGTGGAATGGACAAAGGGGAGGTGATCTGGAAGCCGAGGCAGGAGGGTCACTAGATCAAGCCCAGCCTGGGCACCAGAGGGACTTAGTGAGACCCTGTCTCAAAATCTCAAAAGGGCTAGGATGTAGCTCAGCGCAGAAGCCCTGGGGGCAATCTCCAACATTGTTTAAAAAAGTGGGGGGAGCAGCATCTGGCGCTCTACCCAGAGGACACGCAAGGACATCCAAGGGCGCACTGGTGACAGCCCAATCGTGACCCCCACTGGGGGCTGAATCAGAACTCAGGACCGCACACTGAGTGTGAGCAGTTCAGCCACAGCAGGAAGGGCATCTGCAGGGCTCCGTTTCCCCCACAGAACCCATGAGGAGCCAGGGTCCACTGCATAGTCCGTGGAGGCCTTTAGGGGCCTCCGAAGGCATCACACTGTCTATTCCTAATGAGCCTGTTAGAAAACGCAGAAAGCGTACGCACAGGAGCTGCTGGGTTCTTTCCAGTGTGCTGAGGGTGGTACGGCCGTGAGGCTGGACCCCTGCGCCGAGGCCAGCGCTGTAAGCCACGTTGGAGAAGCCAGTGCTAACACTCCTGCAGCAGGGATGGAGCATGCAGGGCAGGTCGGAGAGGAGACCTCACAGGTGGCCCAGCCCTGCCCTCTCTCCCCGCCCCACGCCAGGCCAGGCAGCTGCAGGAACCCTCAGGATCCGTGGAGCGCGGCTCATAAGCCCTGTGCGGGGAGGAAGGGCCTGGGGCGTGTTCCCTGTGCACAAGCTGGGATGGACCACCTGTATGTCCTTCTCGTAATGAGGGTCCTGCTCTTTGGAACCAGTCCTGGGCACTCTTACAAAGCTCCGGGCAACCTAGGCCCTGGGGACCAGACACACGCTCTGTGATGGACAGGCTGGTGCTGGCAGTTCAGGAAGTACATCCGCCAAGGGGCAGGCTTCCTGGTTCAGAGAGGGCAGCTGGTCCCCAAGACTGACGCCCCGTAGGGCCCCTGGGTCAGCCTGGCGGGGAGGGGGAGAGGGACAATGTGAGGACATTTCAGGCTGCACTTGAAACTAGCATTTACCTTACATCTGTGCACACATACGCACAACGCAGCAAGAGACAGGAGGGGAAACAACTGCAATGTGAATTTCCACAAGGACGCAAGCCCACTGGCCTCCAAAGGTCAGAAGGTCTGGATCCCTCCCGTGAGTCTGAGTCGCTGAAGGACCCAGCCATGCCTCAGCCCCTTCTGATGTCTGGTGGCTGTGCCCAGGGCCCTGGGGCCCCGTGCTGGTTCCTGGCGGCGCAGGGGAGCTACTTGTCCTGGGGGGACCCGGCGGGCTCAGGATGCGCTAAGGCTGCGTGGGGAGATGGGGAGTACGTGAGCAGCCGAATTCGCGGGGCGTTGTGAACTAGGATGTGCAGCAACACGGGGGGAGGTGGCCCCTCGCACTGGAAATGCAGAGGAAGGAGAAGGACGGAAGCGCAGGGGAGCGGAGGAGTCTCCAGCGTCTTTGTCTGCGTTGCTGGCTAGTGCGCTCCGCTTAAGGAGATGGTATTGCGTGGTTGAGCAGCGCGGGCCCTGGAATTGGTTTGTGGTGAGCGCCACCTTGTGGTGTCTTTTCTATTTCCCCGAGAACACAAAATCCTGGTTGTCAGACTGCACGGCCGCTGGGCACACCCAGGCACCTGCCCCCTGTCTGTACCTTCCCACAGGAGGCTTCACACCCATCTCAGACCTGCCCCAGTGGCGCTTGCCTCACTTTCTGGAATTAGGAGGAGTATTAGGCTGTTGGCCGGAGCCCAAGGCCCAGGTGTCTCTTCCCCACTGCTCAACGCCTACCTGGACTGCCAAGCTGCCACACCTGAGACGGCTGCCGTGCTCCGTGCCCACTCACCTGCTGCTCCTGCTGCCCAGGTGGCCACAAAGCCCCTCCCTCTACTCCTACACCCCCTCCGGAGACATGCTGGGTCTTTCTTCATGACAGCACATCTGGCGCCAAAATATACTTGCCCAGCAGCAAGCCCCCTTTGTGCTGGTCACAGCCAGTTACAACCACACACTTAGAGCAAAGGGTGCCCACCCCACCCGCTGGAAACTCCAGGTCCCCTCACTTAGACCACTCGGGCAGGGGCAGCTGGGAGGACATCAGGGCTACAGCACAGAGGGACCCCACAGGGAGGACCATGAGGAAGGACAGTGACCACACGGCTTCATCTGCCAGGTCCAGGGGCACCAGTTCATCAAATTAATGCCGAGAAGGAATTTTAGGGTAGCAACTCTTTTCCCCATTTTTCAGATGAGAATATGGAGGCCCAGGGACATTAAAATGTGCATGTTTATATTGCATTCCCTGGACCTCATCAGCCTGTTTAATGAACTCCCTGGTCATAGATGCTCAGATTCTATCAGCTCACAACTGCCTCCCCGCGCAAGCTACCCCAGCCCACTATGAGGGTTAAGGTTCACTGTGGCCCCTTGATTGGTTTGGGAGCTACAAAAGTCATGAGTGGAGCTCACTTCCGGGTGTGTCTGGGTGGGCCCTGGGGCCTTGGCACCTTCCTCTCTGGCCCTGTTCCTCTGCCCACCTTGAACTAAGCAGCTTTGCCAGACCGCACCCTCCTTCCATAACCTCCAGCCTTAAAGCCAGTAGACCATGGACTGAATCCCCCAAAACCAAGAGCCAAATGTGTCTTGAGTCCTACGCTGAGGCCAGCAGAAAGCTCACGAAGATGAACACTAAGACCCCTGTTGTACCTTCACACCTCCGGGGTCCCACCTGAGCTCTCCCGGCTGCCACTTGGGCTTACGGGGCCACGGGGGGCATCTTCCCCTCTGCCTCCGCTTGAGGTATGCTCTGGGAGACTGTCAGGACTCAGACCAAGGGCCTGGTGCGCTGGGCTCCTCTGGCCCCTCCACCACACCCATAGAGCAGTGTGTCCTGTCCCCACTGGGCTTCATGCCTGGTGACCAGGTCACACCCAGATCCTGCCCCGTCACACTTTGCCCACAGCCTTGCCATGGAGCTCAGACCGCGGGCCAGCTGGAGGCCCAGACACAGCTTCCCGTCCTGGGCCTGTGCTCAGCAGCTGCGAGATTGACAGCTATGCACTCAGGGTCCATGGCAGTGTGGACTCATGGTCTGTGGCCCTGTGGCGGGCAGCACAGGCAGGGCCCTGCGGACGAGGGTCACAGTACCACGTGCTGCTCTCCTTGCTGGGGGCTCTGTGGAAGGACCGTCTTCTACTGGTTCATGCAGGTGACAGAACTCAGCTCCGTGTGGGTGCGGGACCAAGGCCCCAAGGCTTGCTGGCAGTCGTAGGACTGTTATGCCCCGTTTCCAGAACTGAGCCCTCACCTTGGCTCAGCGCCCCGCCCCTTCACCTTCGAGGCAGCAGCTGAGGTCCTGCTCTCGCGGCATTTCTCTGAACTCCTTTTCTGCCTCCTTTCCCACCTTTAAGAACCACCTGGAAAATCCAGGATAACCTCATTGCAAAGTCAGCTGTTCAGAAAAGTTAATTCCATCTAGAACCTTAATTCTGTTCCTGGAACCTTAATTCTGAATTCCATTTGCACACTGGGGGCCCCTGCTGCCCAGCGCCCCCTGCCTTTGCCCCTACATGCTCTGCCCCTCCTACACACCCCTGCTCCAGGTGAGGCCAGCCCTGCAGCTCCTCCCAGCAGTAAGCCCAGCCCCGCAGCATCAAACGAGGCTGACATACAGGTCCTGGGACACTGCGTATCCCACCTTCCATGAAGAGCCTGTCATCGGCGCCAGTCTTTTATGGAGAGCGGTTATTCTCTCTCTTCATCTGGGTCTCTTCTGCCACTGTCCCCAGCTCTGCCTCACGGCTGTTCACCTCCCGACAGCTCTTACTCACTCAGTAGGGCTCTTCTGCCACTGTAGGAACGCTGGGATTTATGGGAAGGGGGCTGCCAGAAGGGGTCCCTGGCAAACTGGTCAGGCCTGCTGGGATCCAGGGAAGGTTCAGGGTGGGCAGGAGCCAGGAGGGTGATGGAAGTCAGTCATGGGGCTAGAGGGCCAGGTCAGGCATCCAGGGAAAAGCACAAAGTGAGGACAGGGGTCCGGGGCTGGGGATGCGAAGAGCAAGCTGATAAGCAGGAGGACTGCTGTCACTGGCGTGAGTAAGTGCAGCGGTAAGAGAGGGAGAGAGCTGCTCAGTGCCCCACAGACCTGGGAGGTGGGAGACAGCCGTGGCTGAGGCCTTTACTCTGTGAAACATGTGTGGCCCCTCTCAGACTCCCAGGTGACCCTGGTTCCCAGAGCAGGAGGCTCGAGTTCCTGGGATGAAGTTTTCATCGGCCACCCAGAGATGAGACAGAAGTCCAACTGAGACACCCCATTACGGAGCCACTGACCCAAATCCATGGGCCCAAATGCTTCACTGTCACTGCGGCACTGCTGTGGAGGATAGCAGGTGGTCAACCCCTTGCCTGTGCCTGACCCGCTGTGTACACAGAAGAGGGTGGAGGCTTTGCTGCTATTTCCCAGCGACCCCCAGGATTCTAGCCTGCTGGATGAATTACCAGGCAGCCGCTTAGGCCACTCTGAAACCCCGGGTAGAGATGGCAGGACCCATGTGCCAGGGACCCCATGGCAGCCAGCTGCTTTGGCTTCTACTTAGAGGACCTTAGGGGGTGGGCATGGTTGGGCCCCCAAGGCTTGGTCTCCAGCATGGCAGTGCTGAGAAGGGAGGGGCCTTTCAGAGCTGGGGTCCAGGCCACTGAGGCATCGCCCCAGGAAGGGATTGATGCCCTAGTGCGGGGACTGGGTTACATCTCTGGGACTGGACCCCCTACCACACGAGTGGGTTGACACAAAGCAAGTTTAGCTTTTCCCTGCTCTCGCTGCCTCTCTTGCCACATGACGGCTTCTCCCTGCATCTTGCTCACAAGAGCTCAGCGCTCTCTCATGAGGCAGCATGAGGCCCTGGCCAGATGGGCCCACACAAGCTGGGACTCATCAATGTCAAAAACTGTGAGCCAAAATAAACCTCTTTTCTCTGTAAAGTTCCCAGCAGCAGGCATTTTCTTAGCAACACACAGCAGACAAAGATGGGTGGGGAGCAATTCCCCCTCTTCTTGCTAAAGGCTTATCTTGGAAGTTGGGCAGGACCACAGTAGGCTGTGGCACGGGCTGGCTCCTGGTCACCTGACCCCCATGTGGTTGTACCTCCCCATCCTGGAATAGCCACAGAGAAAGAGAAGATGATGCTACTCCATTGCCCAGAGACCTCTAAGTTGAGGGTGGGATTCTTAATGGGAAATCCTGGTATGAAGCATCCAGGAAAGGTTTTAAGTGCTGACCTTGCTCTGGAGAGACTTCCTGGGCCTTGTTCTGTGTTTGCAGACAGGGAGCATCTTCTGGTCTCATCTGCACCCACCTCCTCTCTGCCTGTCCTGCCGACCTCCTCCTGAGAGCAGCCACTCACACTCTGTCCATTTAGAGCAGTGCAGTCACAGGCTGGAAGCTCCAGGCACTGGACCACAGAAGTGAAAAAGACATGATAAATAACATTTAAAGCACTGCAAAGTTTGAATTTCATGTCTCATATCTGCCTCTGGAGATTCTGCTAAATGTCTTTTATTCCTGTTCATAAATTCTTATGATAACAACTTTATTTGGGAATTAATCCAGATTCCCATTATTCATCGCATTGCACTTTCTCAGCATGTGAGTTCCTCCCTTGTTGTACATTACAGAACCTTGGAGGCCGAGTTCGCTACTTCATGACCGCTAGATGACAGGGAGGCATTGCTAGTTCTTGTGATTCAGAATTACATCTTAAAAGCACTAATGTAGCTTTACAGGGTCTCAAAATTAAACCCAGCATGAGAGTTGGCAATGGGAGGATCTGACTTAGAACATCACACATGCGTTAGGTGTATGTCCATCTAGCCTGCTGCTGCTGGTTCTTGGCCCACACAAATGAAACTGGCATCCTTCTTGTATGAGTGCTGTAGAGCCAGAGAGCACTCAGACTTTCTGAGTCTGACTTTCCTGGTTCAATTTCTGACTCCATCTCTCTCAGGCAAGTTGCATGACTCCCTGAGCCTTGGTTCCCTCCTTTGTAAAATGGAAACACCAACCTTTACTTGATGGAGCTATTGTAGCTGAGACTGGGGCTTGGCAAGCCACTGGCATTCACTGGGGGTTGTGTGGTAGACACTGTACTAAGCACACTGTGTGTATTAATTCATTGACTTCCACTCAGCACTTCTGAGATTCAACATCACTAGCCCCATTTTAGGGAGTGGCCACTCAACAAATGTTGGCCATTGGTGATTTTGACAGCTAGTGTCCTTTCCCTACTACTGAGAACACTGCCCAGACCTCAGCTAGGAAATCACATTCAATCTGCCTATAGGCCCAATGGCTCTTGGGAAGGTTGGCCACATGACCAGACTTTGAGCCAATCAGAGCCTCTCTCTGGTATTGCCATGTGACTGGCTTACTGAGAGCATACTACCCCATCAGAGCAGGGATTTCTGAGAGACTTACTCTCTCCTGGGAGAGGCCTTGTGATAATTCGAGGCTGGCATAGCTGCCTCTCGCAGAATGCAGGCCCTGGAACCAGAGGAAACAGCACAAGACCAGCCAGGAGAATCGGGGCCAGTGACTTCATGGGACTCTACCTGGGCAGCTTTCCTGAGAGGGCAACTGACTGCAGGCTGCCCACAGCCCTTCACCATCCACTCCCTTTGGGTGAAGGCAGGTGAGTTGAGACTCCTGGCATATGTGACAGATCAAGTCCTCTTACTGAAAAGTAAATGTGACAATACAATATATCTGGGGAAAGCATCCCCCCCCGCTTCCCTTTCCAAGTCCTTCTTTGGGTCCCTGACACAGAGCTCATGGAAACACTGGGGAGGAAGCTCCAGCCAAAGTTCTGTCCCCTCTTAGCCTTGCTGTGGGGCTGCTCCCTCTGAACAGAGCTGACCTGCACCCGGCTGAGCTTCTGCTGAGCCCCGCCTCTCTTGGCTTCTTGCTATCTAGAGACAGAGTAGACTGAAGGTCACTAGGGCTGAGGTGGGGTTCGGGGAGTATTGCCTAATGGGTTTAGAGTTTTTGTTTGGAATGATGTAAAAGTTTGGACATAGTACTGATGGTTACACAACTCAGCAAATGTACTTAAGGCCTCTGAGTTATACAATTTCAAATAGCAAATTTTATATAGTTTATATTTTACCATAAGGAAAGAAATATTTTAAAAAGCTATCAAAAATATCGAGCTCTGCCCATATAAGCTGTGTGACACTGGATGAGTCTTGGAACCTTTCTAGCCTGCCCCACGGGCCCAAAGCTTCTGCTAATTTCAAAGTCCCCACGGTGACCTTCACTATGGACCAGCGGGCTGCAAACCTGGAGTGCCACAGGCATGCTCAGCTTCAGCAACCCGTCAGAGGGGCATCCAGGACTCAGGAGAGCACCCCAGGGTTTCTCTCACTCACGATGAGGTTCCACCCAGAAGCCCATCAAAAGCTGAAAAGATCCTAAATCAAAGTACGCAATGCCCCCTGCTGACAGAACACCCTGGCTCAGCACCACCTTCTGCAAACATCTCAGGACCTTTACAGTAGCCTTCAGACAGATACCACAAGCGAGCACCATCCACACGTAGCTGGTCCAGGAAAAGATCAAAATCCAAAGTCTCCACCGAATGCCCACCACTTCCACACCACTGTAAAGTCAAAAGGTCATAACCCACCTGTACTTACGAGGACAGTTTAACTCTGGCAAAAGGACACAAGTTGGAGTGAGTTACAGAAAGAGGCTCAGATAAGAGCTTATTGCCAGGGTTGCATTGCAGAGACACAGTTGGCCGGGCCAATACCCATTGGCTTGACCTCAGTGTACGACCTCTCATCCCATCTATTGGAGGTCAGGCTGATGTCCTGTGGCTCAAAGCGCAACTGTCCAATACCATCTTGGTGCTTCCACATGGTCCTTCTGGGTTGCAGGAGTCACCTCATTAGCATACACTCAGGAGTGGCCCCAGCGGCCCACCATGGTTCACAAAGCTACTCCCACCATGTGGGGAATGTTAAAGGTTAGAAGTCACCTCCCAGGAGCCAGCCAAACTCCTCATTATAACTGCACTCTGAGATAGGAGCACTTACCTGTCAATAACCATCTGGGTGGTTATTTAAACCAATCCCAAAATCATCTTAATCTTATCACTCTACACATAATGCTACTTTAACCCACCCACTTTCTGGAAATAACTTAGTTTTTCTCCAATCCCATAACTAATAGCAGTATCACACTCTGTTAAAGCTCACCCATTTCACTGGAGCTCTGCTATCACTGGCCCTGGAATTCAGAAGCTCCATCTCAGTTTGCCCCTCCATTAGGAAAGCTGGCACATGGTGGGTCCACTCATGGATGTCAGAAAAGTCATTGGTCACGGAGTCCTTCTGTGGACTAAAGCAAGACAAAGAGCTCTAGAAGGGAGGTATTATGTTTGTAAAACTTTAATGCAGTGCTCTTCCTTTGATATGCATTCAGTGGGCCAACGTTTGGCTATACACCCCATTGGTACTATATTACCAATAATTGAGCTCTTCAAAGAATTCAGATCCCACAGAATGTTCCCAGCACCTCCAGGAAAGAGAACTAAACACAGTGCCTGTGTGTCACAGGCTGAGGAATGGGCGGGACGCCAGGCAGAACTTCAGCAGGTAGGAGCAGCAGAAGCCCCAGGTCCCAGCTGTGCAGGGCAAAGAACCACCTTGCTTCAGTGCAGATGTGGTCATTCCAGAAGAGCAACATCCCTAACCAAAGCGCTGAAAAGGCTGAAGTGTCCTCAAAATACCATTAAAACTTCATAACAAAAGCATCAGTTCTCAGAAGGACCAGATACCCCTTCCTCAGCCCATTCTCTGACCTTGGATGGCTTCTGAGAACCAACTTCCAATTATGATGTCACCTTGTAATTGGAGGTCACAGCCCCTCACTCCCGGTCAACACAGTCAAGGATCCTTTTGCTTTCCTTGGGGGTTAGACTTGCCAAAGAGACCTTGATTCCAATATCCTTGGCCATGACATTATCAGATGCCTTGGCCACATTCCATGTCTGCCCCAAGTCTTTCAGATATCACCCAAGATAGAAGGCAGAAGTTTCTGGTCCTCCTAAAGATACTTTAAAAAACTAGACTTCATTTCTTGTGCATTCTGTTGGGCAAAGAAGACCAAAGCCGGTCAGAGTCTCGTGATTAGCTGTACAGTATACAGGATCAAATGAATCCATGGCACCATCTTTGCCCTCAGTTTCCTATGGCACAGGGTGCTGTTCCATTTTCCTTTCTAGAACCACAGCACCCCTGAGAGAATGTGCCATGGCTCAGTCAGCCTATCTTCTAGGGTTAACATTTAGACTACTTCATTATATACAATGCCCTAATAAATTAGATTGTACATATTACTTTTAAAAAGATATTGTTGAGCCAAAGGATAAATGTATTTGTTGTCTAAGGATGACATAATGAAGTGCCAGGAATGTGGTGGTTAAAAGCAATATACATTTATTCCCTCACAATTCCAGAAGCTAGAATTCTGAAATTGAGGTGTCAGTTGGGCCACCCTCTTTAGGAGGTTCTGGGGAAGAATCCTACTTTGCGTCTTCTAGCTTCTGGTGTTGCTGGGAGTCTGTGGCACACCTTGGCTTGTAGGTGTGTCACACCAATCTCTACTTTCATTGTCACATGACCTTCTCCCTAAGTCTCTGCCCTTCTTCTTGTCTTAAAGAGCACTGGCCATATTGGATTTAGGACCCAGCCTGATCCAATACGACGTCACCATCACCGATTACATCTGCAAGACTCTCTCCAAATGAGGTCACATCCGCAGGGTTCAGGTGGACCTGAGCTTGGGGGAACATATTGGACCTAGTACAGTAAATGTACGGGGGCCATTATAAGTGTCTAGCGCCCCCTCTAGCATTGCAAGGCATGCGAGTACCCAGTCCCCAGAGCTACTGCCACACCATCTGTGTTCCAGCTTTTGAATCTTTGTAAAAGACAGTACAGTATGGGCCTTGTTTCACACTGGAGACGCAATTGAGTATGATTTCCTGTGTGTCTATTTGTACATTTTGGTTGGTCTGTCCTGGTCTTTGTCCATTTTTCTATTGGTTTTTTGTTCTTTTCACCTCAAGTTGTCATGTACAATTTGGACTTGCCCGC
This sequence comes from Dinomys branickii, assembly GCA_004027595.1. Classification (NCBI taxonomy): domain Eukaryota; kingdom Metazoa; phylum Chordata; class Mammalia; order Rodentia; family Dinomyidae; genus Dinomys; species Dinomys branickii. Next base: position 23,224 of record PVLD010014972.1, read on the forward strand.
AATCTGCTGCTGTCCACCTTTACAGAATGTGATTTTCTGGACTGCTAGAAGGAATCAGCTTTCCTCATGCCACAGAGTTCCCTCTGCTGGGTAATTTATGAGATGATCTTGAAAATATGGCGGCTTGTCTTCAAAAGTTTCCAGGCCGCTATGCCTGCTCCAGACCTCTCCTGCTGTCTCTCAGAGGCCCCTTTCCTGAAAACTGTTTATTCCACCCTGGTACTTCCTCCTGGCCCAGGGCCCACCCTGAAGAGAGCCCCAGTGGGTGATCTTGAGAGTTAACAAGACCCACGCAGCCCGAGATTTCTGCTTCCCCAGGGGCAGCGGCAGTTCTCCGTACCGGAGCCGCCAACGCCTCTCACAGAGTCACACCACAAACCCCTGGCTGCCTCAGGGCTTTCCCCTTTGGGGGTTCCTCGGATGCTCCGTTGCTTCCCTCTGCTTTTCCAGGTATAAATGCGCGCGCCCCCCCCACACACACACACACAGCTTCGGACAGTTACTGGTTCCTTCCCATCTTGTATTTGAATCTTCCTGAGGACAGCTGGGACCTAGATTCGTCATTCCTGTTTTCCACCCCTTTCTGACTCCTCATCTCCGTCTATTCTCCAGGGGAATTCAGAGACCCCAAAAGCCACGCCGCTGTCACCGTAGCCCTCTTCCCCCACCCTTCCTCAAGCTTGAAGGGTTCTCTATGGACTGCTGAAAGTAGCCCTGTGTCTCTGGTCTATATTGCGACTATTTTCTACCAGATTTTTTTTAAAGAAAGCTTGTGGCACATAAGTTTCTTTCCCACTTTTATTTCTTTAATTTTATTTATATTTTCTTTCATGGCACCTGAATTTTTGAGTCATAACAAAAAAGTTCTATATAGAATTTACTCACACTGCCTTTAGTTCTTGTACAACTTCGTTTTTACTCTTATTTTTCCAGTTCAAGGGGAGTTTAACATTGTGTATGGTGTGAGGGGTGCGTATTTGCCTCAGGGGTGTGTGTTTAAAAGCCTCTTGCTTTGCCAGCACTTGAAATGCAACCTGTTTTTTTACATAGTGCATCCCCAGATGGCCTTGGGTTATATCTGGAATTTCTGTTCTGTTGCATTGACCTGTCTGTACTCATGCAATGCCAGAGTTTTTTTCTTTGTAAGACTTTTGCTTTCAAACACTTCTTACAGAACAGTGAAAGATGCACAGAAGGTTCAAATAGAACTACAGCGACATCCAGGTACCAGGACCCAGCCTGAGAGAGACTTCATTACCAGGACAAGTGAACTCCATTCTGTGGCCCTCTCCTGGCCACACCAGCAGGGACAGTGGCACCTTGGACAGAAAGGTGCAGAGCAAACGCAAAACATCAGCGAGTTAACCCAGGGACTGTGTTGGTATAAACTGACTGGCTTAGTTACTTTTCTCTAGTTGCTGAGACAAAATACTCTTGACACCCAAAATTAAGAAAGAAAAGGCTTATTTAGCTCACAGTTTGTAGAGGTTCCAGTCCCTAATCAGCTGGTTCCAGGGCAGGAGGGCATGGCAGAGGCAACGGTTCAAGGTAGGAGAAGACAGCAAAAGCAGCAAGAGCAAAAAAGGGGAGAGCGGGCCTCTCTCCCTCCCTTATATTGTGCGCAGCTTACCGCCCTAGGGCGGGCATGGCACTCACACCACCTCACTGCCCTCCTCTCCACAGGATGAGGATGTCTGCAAAGTGAGGCCCCTAGTGGGCCGCTGTGTGGCTTAGTTAAATTTCTAAGCTTCTCAAGTTAACACAATACATGGACCATTACACCGACAAAGGAAGCAATGTGGTTGCAAACACACTCCACCTTGTGTAAATGAAAGGATGATTTGGGACTCCCGGACAGCCCACAAGGCACAGCGGTCCTGAGAGCTGGAACCCTCCCTCCAGGCTGAGCCCTCCAGGAACATCTAGTACTCAGGCCACTGAAGGTCCGAATTGCTGTAGACTGGTGACTGTTGTGCCGGCCATCGAGGGAATCCCAAACCCTGGGACAGGGGAGGTGGACAGGAGCCCTGCCACTTTGGTTTTACAGGTCTGCAGGCTGAGAGGCCCTGCCCTCAGCAGCCCTGGATCTGACTCAGGAGATGGAGAGCTGACCTTGAGCTGACACCATGATGGAAGGAGGCGGAGGGGATCTGTGGAGGAGGGGCACGGGCTCCCAGAGAAAAGCAAATGACTTTCTTTGGGAGGAAGGGTACTGGGGATTGAGCCCAGGGCCTCTACCCCGAACTGCACCCCCCAGTGCTTTTAAAATTTCTTATTTTGAGACAGGGTCTTGATAAATTGCCAAGTTCTTCAAGACAGACTGAAACTTGAAGTCCTCCTGCCTCAGCCTCCCAGAATGCTGGAATTATACTTAGGTGCCACTGCACCAGGCTACACATGTGACTCTTTGAGGAGCACAGCAGGCAGCCTCTGAGACAGCCCCCAGATTTCCCAAACCCCCAGCGTGCACATCCCTGTTGGGGATTCACAGCTGCTCCATCAGTTTGGGCTGGGCAAAATAACTTGCTTCAAAGGAGCACAAAGCAGCACATGGCAGGCGTCACCTTGCTGTCCAGTGACAGAAAGACCCCGGCTAGCCTCTGTGTGCTCTCTCTTGCCTGCTCACTCTGAGGGCAGCAGTGTCATGCCATGAATGGCTCTGCACCCAGGGTCACCTGGGAAGACCCGAGAGGGGCCCAGCCCGTAGCTGCAAGGAGCGACCCCTGCCAACCCCATGGCACAGGCCCCACGGGGGACGGAACTGCAGCCTCCTGAGACTCAAGAGACATATTCTCAGGACTCCAGAGCCACAGGCTGTGGGCTCACACACGTCTCTTGCTGTCATCTGCCACATTTGGGGGTCGTTTGTCATTCTACCTTCACTGCAGGTGGATGATCAATTCCACGATGCCACAGGAAACGTGGGAAGTGGCGTAATTTGGTGGCCGGGCCAGATCCACTGGCCACTGTGTCCCACACTCAGTGCAGTGCCCAGCACACAGTAGACGCCTAAAGAGAAGGCAGCTGCTACACCGAGAACAGCTGCCACAGGGAGGAAAGGGTTTTGGAAAGCAGGGAGGCAGCAGGATCCTGTGAGCGCAGGCAGTGTGGCATTAAAGGAGGCTGTGCACTTGCACTGTGGCCTCATAAACCCAGCCGTGACCTGGGCATAAAGCATGCCCAGGTTGCCTTTGCTGTCAGTTTTCAAGGTTGTGGACCTATCTGGAGTTAACACTCTGGGAGTGTTAGGGATCTCCCACCCCTGTCTATGCACAATGCTGACTCGAACATAGGCCTTGGGGTCAGACAGCCCGGGTATAAATCCTTGACACTTGCTAGCTGTGTGACTCTGGGATTGTTATCTAACGTCTCTGAGCTGTGGTTCTTCATTCAATGATTGTGAGGATTGCTGGAGATGAGGCCAGAGAGGAAGTTTGGTAAATGCTTCATTAAACACAGAAAAGTCCAGTTTGAGAGTCTCCCTCTACACCCTTGGACAAACTCCTCCAGGACCTGGAGCCCTAACACTCCACAGGCTTAAGCTGGACTGTCCTGGCCTCTCCTAGGACCATCAGCTTCTCCTGGCCCAGGACTCAGTGCTCAGGGGCTCACACACTTTGGAAAGCTCACAAAAGCCAAGGGAAAGTGCAAGGGATAAAAGCCTCCTCCAGGAGCCCGGTTTCTGGGGACAGGGACTGATCAATGATTCACAGAGATTCCCCTCCCACCCCACAGACCGGCCAAGTGTCATTCACAGAGCGACACCCTTCCCCTCCCCTTCTTTCACCCTCACCCTGTCCAGTTGGCTCAGGGACACCTCAGGCTGACCCAGCCACCCATATTGTGGACCTGGACTTTGGCCAGCTCAGCTAGGACGGGCCCAGAAGACCCTGCAGGGAAAACTTACAGATGCGTAAGGCTTGTGGAAAAAGACACCTCGAAAACAAGGTTCTGCCTTTCCACTTGAGAAGTAATTTTTAGGATGAGAAAGTAGCTGCTCTGAGCTGAAAACTCAAGAGAATGAAGAACTAAGCGCCAAGGCCTGTCCAGATCCACAGCCTGGAGGGGGTGCAGACCTCCTGGTGGGGTGTTCCTGGATTGCACCAAGGCCTGCAGTCGCCCCTTCTCTGGCTGAGCTGTTTTCCCTTTGCAGGACAGGAAACGGTAAATGCCTTCCCCAGGCCTGTTGGCCCCAAAAACTGAAGTGTGAGACTTGCCTCCCATGATCAGAGATTAAAAGGACATCCTTTAATGCCCAGTATCAAGAAGGTGAGGGGTCATTCCATCTGGACTCCATATCACTGATGCTTATCTGTGCTGGCATTGGACACAGCTAATCTAATTCACTGCTCACAACAGCCTTCCTGGGAGTAGTGGTCATTACCTGAGCTCTGCAGGTGCAGAAGTGGGACAGATAGGACCCATGGCCTTGCCCAAGCCCAGAATTCCAAGCCCAGATTCCCAAAGGCTTTGCTTGAATGCCAGGGGACATGCATGACAGTCTCTGCTTTGGTTCCCCCCAAACATGTGATGAACTATGTCTCAGTTCCCAAAATTCTTATGTTTCCTGTCTTACTGAGTATTGACTTTCTCTTGAGCACCTCCAAAGCCCAGTTCATCTCTAGGAAAGTATAAATCACCCCTTTGATCAGGTTTATCATTCACATACTATTATGGTTTGTGTGTGGATGGCCTCCCAAAGCCTCATGCAGTCAGGGGACGGCTTCTGGAGTTTGTGATTGATCCATGGTCCAATCCTAGGATTACGGGTGTGAGTGCCACACCGCCCTGGGGCGGGCAGCCTGAATACAGTATAAGGAAGGAGAGAGGCTTGCTCTTTCTGCTCCTCCCTTTTGCTCTTGCTGCTTTTGCTGTTTTCTGCTCCATGAACTGTTGCCCTCTGCCATGTGCCACTCTGCCTTGGAGCCAGATGAGTATGGACTAAAATCTCCACAAACTGAGCTAAATAAACCTTTCCTTCCTTAATTCTGGGCATTGGGTATTTTGTCTCAGCAGCAAGAGAAAAGTAACCATGACATATTATTTGCAAGGCAACTGGCCTGGGTACTGTGACGAAAGTCACCCAGGAGGCCCACATTCACCTGAGGTGATGCTAATGCAAGGCCCCCCTGGGACCATCAGGGCCAAGACATCAAATGGGACCCACAGCTCATTGCCAAGTGTGTGCCTCCGGAGTTAGGTGAGGGTCAGGTCTGAGGGTCACCATGACCCAGGTAGACTCAGGCACAGAGTGAGCTGGAGTGTGGGGAGCCAAAGCACACGGGGTGGGAGGGAAGGCAGGATAGGGAGCGAAATGTCTCAGGGCACAGACAATCTTGATTGCTCCTCAGAAGTGCGTAAGAAACACTGGGACCCGTGACCAAGCACCAGGGACCTGACACTTCCAAGAAACCCATGGCAGCTTAGCAGCAGCTTTCCTACTAACACAGTACTACCTGCAGGCTCCATCCCCATGCCACCCTGATCTGTGGGTAGGACTAGCCACCATTCTTTGTGAAGGAGGGTTCTGAAGCAATGCCTGTTCTCCAGGGGAAAAGACGTGAGACTGATTCGTGACGTCTGCTGTGGTCAGCATTCGGGGCTATGACAAGATCCACACCCATTAATTTGCCTTCTCTGGCTCTGAGAGAGCTGTCCATACACGAGAGAGCTCCGTCCCAAGGCTGGGTCCAGAGCAATGACCTCCTGCAAAGGGAGAACATGCTCACAGTACGGCAAGCTCTGTGGAGCTTCCAGAATCTAGAGAAAGCCGGCAACGCCAGCCCTCGCGAATTGCTCTGTCTTTCCACTCACACTGTCTCCCAGCAGCCTGAGGGCCCACCAGTGGAGGGATGGGAGAAGGAGCGTGGGCAGGGGCTCCAACCTGTGTCCTTGTCCCAGAACGCCTGCCCTAGAAGACCCTCGCTCTGTTCTTGGGCCCCACGTACACCTGCTCTTCCTCCGGCTGAGTGGATAACCTCTTCCCTTCGTCGCTGCCCTGGCGGTTGCAGCTCTGCTTTATTCCTCCAAGTGTCCCTGACATTTATCTGCCTTCAGCTCCAAGGCCTTTCTGCAACAGTACAAAACTATCCTCTTTTATTACTCACTTGAGAACACAGCATTTGGAAAAAGGAAGGAGAAAAAGTTATTAGTACATTTAAAACCAAGCCTCTTAGCTTACCAAACTTTTCTGTGGTGGTCTTTTCCCTTCTTTGATGGTGTCCTTTAAAGAACGAAAGTTTTTATATTTGATGACCTTCAATTCTTCTGTTTCTTCTCTTGTTCCTTGTGCTTTGTGTCACATCTAAGAAAGCGGCACCTAATCTACAATCATGAAATTATACTTTATGTTTAATTTGAAAATTATTACAGCCTTAGCTTTTGCACTTAGGTCTTAGATGTATCCTAAGCTATTTTGTGTGTGTGTGGTGTGAGAAAGGCGTAGGGGCCCAGAGTCATCCTTTCACACGTGGATATGCAGGCGTCCCATCAGCATCTGTCGGAGATGCTATCATGTCCCCCACTGATAGGTCTCGGTATCCAGGTGGAAAACCCAACTGGCTGAAAGTGCAAGAGCATGCTTCGGCGCGCAGTTCCAGTCCTGCCCAGCTGTGCATTCTTCTACCCTTAGCTGTACATCTAAACACTGATTACTAGCTTTTTAGTAGGCTTTGATATCAGAAAACATTTTTCTTTGTTTTCAATAAATCACTTGGGGAATTCCGTGTTCTCTGAATTTAAGAAAAAACATTAATATCAGCTTGTTGGCTTCTGCAAAGAACCGGCAATGGGTTTGACCAGAATGGCATTGAATCTGTAGAGCAATGTGGGCAATACTTCAGTTAGTGTGTGTCTCCTAATCTGTGAGGGGCATCTCTCATTTGACTAGGTCTTCTTTAACTGCTTCAACAAAGTTGTGTAGTTTTTAAAGTGTAAATTTTACACTACGTTTATTTATCTCTAAGTATTCTATTCTTTCTTATTCTATAAGTGGAGTTTTTTCATTTAATTTTTGGGTTATTCATTGCTATAGTATAGAAATAAAATAGATATTTACGTGTGGATCGTGTATTCCACAGCCTTGCTGAGCTCATTAGTTCTACTCATCTTAGTGGATTTCTTAGGAATTTATGTGTAAAAGATCACACTGTCTTCAAACAGTAAAGATTAACTTCTTTTCAAACTAGATGTGCTTTGTTTAATTTATTTGTGTATTTATTTTGCCTAATTGCCCTACCTAGAACCTTTAGTACAAGGTAAAATACAAATGGCAAAAGCGGACATTCTTGCTTCATTCCTGAACAAGGGGAAAGTGGTCAGTCAGCAGTGTTAGCTGCAGATTATATAAATATGCATTTTATTAGTCTGAGGCGGTATCCTTCTAGTTTAGCTCACTGAGTATTTTTTTACTATGAAACGAGATTGGATTTTGTTTTATGTACATACTCTGTACCTGATGTGGTCTTTATTCTATGGATATGGCATGTGACATTCATTGAGGTTTGTTTGATTTGGGGGTTAGTTTTCATTTTGGTTCTTGTTTTTAGGGAGTGGCACTGCAGATAGCACCAGGACCTTTACATTGATCTACATCGCCGGACCATTTCATTTATTTTATTTTGTTTTGTTTTTTGTTTTTGAGATTAGGGTCTTGTGAAGTCACTAAATTGCCCAAGCTAGACTCAAAGTCATGACCCTCTTCCTCCAGCATGCCAGAGTGCTGGGATTACAGGTATGCACCACCACCCCAGGCTGCATTAATTACTTTTGGATGTTCAACTTACTCTGTACTTGTAGGATAAATCTCACTTGGCTATGATTTACAACCGTGATGAATCCGTGTGGCTAGTATTTTTGAGGATTTTCATTTCGCATCTATGTTCAAATATTTGTCTGTAGTCTTTTCTTGTGTTCTTTTGGCGGGGTGTTACTTGTCCCATAGGGTGAATTAGGAAGGCTTCCCTTCCCTTTTATTTCAGAAAACCTTGTAAAGAACAGACATGAGCTGGGCATAGTGGTGCACATCTTAATTTCAGCACTCTGGGAGACGGAGACAGGAGGATCATAAGTTCAAGCCTGGCCTAGCCAACTTAATGACTTAGGAAGACCTGGTCTCAAAATAAAAGGTGCTGAGAATGTAGCTCAATGAAAAGACCCTGGGTTAAAGGCCCAGGTCCACACACATAGACGTAAAAGAATTGATATGAATTCTTTTTAAAATATTTTGTAGAATCGACTAGTAATTCCAGAAGAGTTTGATCTTTTCTTTGTCAGTTATTTAAATTGTTAACTCAGTCTCTTGTTGTAGATCTGTTCAGATTTTTCTTCTCTTGAACCAGTTTGAGTCCTGTCTTTTTAGAAATGTATTCACCACATCTAGGTTATCTAATTTATTGATGCACAGTTGTCACCACATCCCATTACTTAAATCTTGCTATTTCAGGAAGGCCAGTAATATCTCTCTCCTATTGTTCAGCCTACCTAAGGGTTTTCCAATTTTGTTAATGTTTTCAAAGAAATACCTTTAATTTTCTTTAATTGTCTCTATCATTTTTAATTCTTCCTCATCCACTTCAGCTCATCCTTATTATTTCTAACCGTCTTCTTGCCCTTCTTTTCCAATGGCCTGAGTGGGATGGCTGGGTTAAAAACAGACTTTCTCGGTAGCATATTTCAGCAACTCTGGACACGGACTTCCCTCCCCACCTGCCAGGACTTATTCTCATATAAACTCAGTTGCTTCAGCGAACACTTGGATCTCACTGTGCTCAGAGACAACCTCCCTCCTCCTGGAACTAAAGGCCTGGGCCACTACTCTGGCACCCCACTCTGGAGCTGGAGAGGATGAGAAGTGCCTGCACCCTTCCCCCAGGAGAGCCCCTCATCCTTGTCTGGGAGACAAACTCCCCGCTACACTGGAGGGGAGCTGCCAACAAGCTGTGCTAGGCAGAGAAAGGCAAAGAGCAGGTTGCAGCTCAAACACCACGGACTTTCACAGTCTTTTTCAAGTTTTAAACAATTGCCTTGTGTTATGATTTATATCTAGATGTCCCTAAGGAGTTTCACGCACTCAGGGTAGGGCTTTGGCAGATCACAAATGTAGGGCTGTGAGAGCTGACTCGCTGTGAGGAGATGGGTCCTGGCCAGAAGAGGTGATCAGTCACCGGGGGTGTTACTAGGAGTGCATTTTCCACCAGGCTGCTGTCCTCTCTTTCTCTGCTTCCTGTGAGGCCATGAGGTGAGCAGCTTTCCTCCACCAGGCCCTTCCACCACGCGGCCTCCCACGCAAGGACTGACACTTCTAAACTGTGAGCTGAAACAAACCACTGCTCCTTTAATGTGTTGATGTTGAGCATTGAGTCCCGGTGATGAGGAGGTGACTAAGACACATCGAATAGGTGCTTTTCCATAAGATGGTTCTCACCAGTTCTGTTTCACTGTGAAATGAATCCCCGGAGCTTCCCAGGTCCCCTTCCCAGAAGGGGAGCCCCTTGCTGTGCAGTTTTGAACCTAGACGTGGGAAGCAGCTCCCACTCCAGCGGTTCTGGGTGCTGTCCTCTGCAGTTTTCCAATGTCTTGCCACCACCTCTGTGGAAAGTCCATTAGGTCCTCCTTACATTACTCAGTCTAGTTGTTTCACATCTCCTACCACAACCCAGACTTACACAGTGGGCACGTGTAAAGGACAGAGGTAACGTGGTGACCCAGGCTCACCACCCATTCTCTTCTCCCTGCCTGCCCCACACTGCCCAGCACCTCCCTTCCCCAGAGCTTCACGAGCAGCTTCAAGGGCAGCAAGGAAGCTCCAGTGGGTACCTTAGAGTTTCTTCTTTTTTATGTGCACTTCTACCTTCCCCCGTTTTTTACTAGTGCACATTGGTTAGCTAGATTGATGGGTTTCATTTTGGCAGATTTTTACATTTGCATAATGTCCTAGTCTTCTCATTGCTGAGACAAAATACCCAACTCCCAAAGTTACAGGAGGAAAGGTTCACTTGGCTCCCAGGGTTTTTGTTTGTTTGTTTTTTCTTTTGAGGCAGGATCTCACTATGTAGTCCAGGCTGGCCTTGAACTCCCAGCAATCCCTCTGCTTTAACCTCCTGAGTGCTGGGATTACAGGCATGCGCTACCATGGCCGGACTGGTTCGAAGTTTGTAGATGTTTCAGTCCATACCCGGCCGGCTCCAAGGCAGAGTGGCACGTGGCAGAGGGCAGCTGTTCACGGCGGCGGAAAACAGCAAAAGCAGCAAGGGAGCTTAACAGTGTCTTTCTGCCCCTTTATCCTATCCAAACTGCTGGCTTCACGGCGGTGCCAGGCCAATCAGTATCCAAGTCCTCCCTGAGATTTTCCATTCAGAAAAGGAGCTGTACACTTAGGTCTGCAACTCTCAGCACCCTAAAACAACTGAACAGCTTTGGAATACGTTTTTTTCCTTTAAATGATCAAATTGCTGGGCAGGGTTTCTTCCCCTCAATAGTAGTTCGCTGCCTGAAACAGGTTGAGGGTTGTTATCACACATTCAAACTTTAAAATCCTGCTCTTCAAATTTCTGTCAGATGGCCTTAGAATCACGTTTCCATCAGTGCTTCTCCCTGCTGGTGAGATTTTCCTCCTTTATTCATCCAAACTATCTCTCATTATGGTATATCTGTCCCTTCCAATCGAATGTTCCAGGTGACTCAGCTTTCCTTCACTATAACAAATACCGGACATAACCAACTTATAAAGAAAAAAGGTTTACTTTGGCTCACATTTTTGGAAATTTCAGTCTGTGGTCAGTTGGTGCTGCTGCCTTTGGTGAGGGTTTGCAGGGGGTCGTTGCTCACTTTGTGGCCAGAAAGCAAAAGAGAAGAATGGGGAAAGGGTGGGGCTCCCAGAACTTTCAAGGCCAGCCCCTGTGACCAGCAGGCCTCCCACTCCTCACCTCTTAAAGTTTCCTCTGCCCCCCCAATAGCACTAAGCTGGGGACCAGCTTTTAACACATGGGCCTTTGGGGGATGTGTGAAATCCAAACTCTAGCATGTTGGCAATCTCTTGAGCAATTTATGTAATTTTTTATTTACATTCTGTCCAGAGAATGCCTAAACATAATCATTTCTAGGTGGAGATGTTGATTATGCAAGAATAATCAATGACAGCTATTGCCATCTTGAAATGCTTAATAATTTTACCTAGGACTTGTGTTTTATAAAAGAGGTCCCTCAGGACAAGGGAACATGTGCCTGAATTGGTGAACTATGGGCCACACACAAGTCCACCGCCATTCCTACAAGGCTCACAACTTGCTGTGAGCACGGAGCTCCCTGTGGACCCAAGGGTCACGGGCCAGCAACACCCAGAGTGAGCAGAAGGTCGGCTAGTCCTGTCTACAATGGATCGAGCGGCGCTGGCAGCCCGGGAGGGCCATGCTTGCCCCTAGAACCTGAACTTGCTTTAAATGCAGGGAGAAGGCAGCGGAGTTTCGGGAAACTTACCACATCCTTTGTTACCACGTTGCTTCTTTTTGCATTCGATCTGCCTTTACTAGCCAAGTCTAAGGTGCGGAGCACTGGTAGAATATGTGAATACAAAGAAATGCAATAAAAACAGCTGGGCTCATTTTGTGCAGCATTTCCACAGTTCTGATAAAAAGAAAGCACATATTCGTGGGCAAGGTATGAAGTAGAAATTACGGGCTTTCCAAAAAAAAAAAAGAAATTACGGGCTTTCTCTGCCACCGCATGAGTTCAGTGCCTTTCAGATGTATTTAAAACTGGCCTTGCCCAATGTAAAGATGAATGGTAAAATTCATGCATAATAATTTAAATGTTTAGTTTTTCTTTACTCAGGATAATATTAAGTAAACTTTATTACAGGTTAGGGGAAAAACATAAGTTCTTTCTTTCCTTCCTAGGGACTGAATTCAGGGCCTTCCCACTGAACTACATCCCGTCTCTCACTTTTAATTCGAGACTGGGTTTCGCTAAATCACTAAATAGACACTAGGCTGGTACTCGTAATCCTCCCGCCTCAGCACTCCCCCCCCCCCCGAGTGTTGCTGGGACGACAGGAGTGCGCTATCACGCCTGACTATTTTATTACCATAGTGGCACTTTCTACAGATTTTTTTTTAACAAGGGGGCCTGAGTTTTACATGCGCTGTGGGTCCCACCGATTACACAGTCAGCTATGCAGCTAGAAGGAATCAAAGCCTCCTCCCTGAGGAGGGGAGCTAAAACAAAGGTGAGTAAATTATACACACTATAATGCCCACCCCGGAGCAAGTTGGAGAGGATATGGGGGCTCGATCCTGCAAGCGCTGGGACCTCGGATTTTAGGGCTTTGAGCAGAAGAGTAACGAAGATCTATTCATGTTTCAGAGTAAGGGCACTTTGGCTGCAGTGCACACAAGTCCGCAAGGGGCAGCAGTCAGCCTGGCCAGCAGCTGCGACTGCCTTCCGGGCGCGGGGCAAGGGGCTGGAGCTCGGGGGCCGGAGGCAGGTGCGGGAGGCTCAGAAGTCAGTTTAGGGCCCCGGTCTGCACGTGCGTCAGGATTTGGGCGGAAACGCCAAGTGGACCGCTGAGTGCGCAGGTCCGGAGCCCAGGGCCGGCGGAGCAGCTCCTCTGTGCAGCACAGGGCCTGGGGTGAGAGGGGCGCTCGCTGTAAGACACTACAAGACTGCAACAAACGTCTTACTCTGCCTACACAGCAAGTTTTACTACTAAGAACGTACTCTCCTCATATGATCCGGTATAAGGGCACCCTCGCACCAGCGCGCAAACTGAGCCAAACCCACTTCTTCCCAGTGGGCGCCACGCCGGAAGGCTGCGTGTCCTCCAGAGTAGCGAGAGCGCACTCTAGAGCGGCAACGCCCCTTCCGGGCCCCGGTGACGCCTACGGACGCGCCAGAACTGATGGTGCGCCTGCGCGGCGACGCTCGCTGGCGAGGATGGCTTCTACGTCATCGCGGGCGCGACGCCCCGAGGGACAGTTTGGAGTGTGGCAGTCTGGAAGGTGCGGCGGTGAGACCGGCTGGGAAGATGCCAGTGGCGGTGATGGCGGAAAGTACCTTCAGCTTCAGAAAGTTGCTGGATCAGTGCGAGAACCAGGAGCTCGAGGTACCCATTTGCGTCGCGCTGGGAGGAACTTGGCGGCACCCTCAACCCCGGCAGCACCGGTTTCTAGGGTAACGGGGCCCAAGGGCTTGGAGCCCGGGCCCCCGTAGCTTGCTCCGACCGGAAGGGGTCTAGGCCGGTCTTCCCGAGCTCGCCGGAGCTTTTTTGTTGTTGTTGGTTTTGTGAGCCCGAAGTCCCTGTGCATCTTTACTCCAACACCTACCAACGTACTTCTCGATTTATCAGGATTGACACGTGCTTGGCGGGTGGCTGGGCCAGAGAAGGCAGAACTGTGGGTTTCATTAAAGGTCCTTGTGCAGCCAGACGCCTCTACCCACGTAGAGGACAAGAAAGAACCCTTTTTCGCCCAGGAAACCCTTGTTAGTCTCGTAATGTTGTGATCAAGTGAGCTTCGCATTTTGTTTGTAGTAAGAGAGCTGAAAAGGTCTATTAGGCAGCTATTAACGTTGCTTGGACACTTAAGCGATTACAAGATCAGTACAGCGAGAGGAGACAACGTCGAGAAGCGGCAGCTTGCTCACAGACGCTTCTGCTCTTTTGTAAATGAATTCAAATTGCACGAGGAGGGAGGTATCTTTGTGGTTCAGCTGTGGTGTTTCCACGTTACTTGTGTAGGTATTTAGCATGTTTGATACAATAGGCAGAATCATGTTTTAGTAATCTGTTGCGAGTTTGTTTCCTAAAATAGTAAAATTACATAAGTACAAATTTGAGAACTAGGACAGGACTCCAAATATTCTTGTATATATAGTGAAACTGAGAGGAGAAGAGAGATTAACAGCTCATGACAGATCTATATTTAGTGCTGTGGGTTTTAGCACTTGGTGTTTCTCTAAGTTGTTGTTATAGCTAAAATAGTGTATAAGATGGGCTTACATTCTAAATTGTTGTTAATAAAGTGCTGTTTCAGTAAAAGAAAAAGTCACTAGGTTTTTCTCTTACTGTCGGCCTCCCAGGCTCCTGGAGGGATCGCCACACCTCCAGTGTATGGTCAGCTTCTAGCATTGTATCTGCTCCACAATGACATGTGAGTACCTTTCTAGTTAAAGTGCCAAGCAGCAGCTTCTCAGGCTTATACAGAAATCATTGTAATGGGAAGTAGATCACAAACCGCAGGCTCAATGAGTTGTTTTTATTGGGATACCTCCTTTATCTACTTCCTGTTAAATCAAAATGAATTATGATGATACTGTGACTTTAAAATAATTTGTTTTACATACACTTCCTTTTAAGAACTTTAGTTTGACATGAGAGACTAGAGTACCTGTCTTTTTAGATCTTCTTATCACCTCAGTTTACTTATAATCAACAGATATAGCAGAAAGGGAAGATTGAGAAAAGCCATGACAGATTTCCTACCAACATGTGTGAGGTTTCTTGCAAGTTTTTTTTCCCTAGTCATGTTCCTTAGGAAAAGTCAGGAAACAACTGTGCTAAAGGCATCTCCTGCAGGTCTAGCACCTATCAAGGATTTCTGATCAAATTTTGTTTTAAATTCTTACAAATTCTTTTTGATATCTTTTACATAGCTACAGAGATTTTTATTACGCATTTATCATAAATTGCTTCATTTTTTTGTAATCCCATTATCACATGTTTGTTCCAGTCTCCGAAACTCTTGTGTTGGAAGTTTTAGGGCTCTGTACTTCCTGGGAGGAAAGATCTATCAAAAGGGGGAATCAAAATATACAGCGAATGTTCACAGTTACAAATTTATTGCAATAAACACATGGCTGTTTATCCCCTTCATTCTTGTCCCTTTCTGCAGTAATTCTGGAAACCCTTTTTCATGAGTCGGTTTACAGAGTTTTGTTAAAAAATATAATCGCTGCTGCCTACTGCCGCCCAGTGGAAAGGCCCCTTGTAAGAGCATTGTGCACCCTTGCCCACCTCACCAGGCCCCGCACCAGGCGGCTTCCGGCTCTTCCCCCACGTCAAAATGACCATGAAACAGAAACATTTTGAATTGATTCAGGACATCAAGGCAGCAGCGACAGCACTGCTACGGGTGCCCACAGGAAGAGGGCTCCCGACTGGCTTCACACAGTGGCGGGAATGGCCGGGCCAGTGTGTTCAGTGCAGGGGAGAGGGTTCTGACAGTGGAACCAGTGACAGTGGGTCTTTGTCTGTACTATTTTTTAATGTAACCTTTCACTGTATCACATCTCATCAGGAAATACTAGAGCTTTCTAGCACATACATTTGTTTTATGTATCTGAGTAAATTCTGTGGGCAATTTTGTGTAAATCTGTGTTTAATGTGCTATTTCCTTCATTTCGGATCTGAATCGTTAATTTAAAGAATTCAGTAAAAATGGCAGAATGACTTTGATAAATACATTCCATGTCTTTTTACCTGAAAAACCACTTGAATTTTGCCAGAATAAACTCAGATAAAACTAACTTTTACTCTGTACCATAAATTGTATTTCATAGTTTACTTCCACATGTTTGCACTGGGACCTAGTAATTTTAACTGTTCACTGACGTGATTATTTTCTAGTTGACTGTTCTTTATACATATTAGGAATAATGCAAGATACCTTTGGAAAAGGATACCCCCTGCTATGAAATCTGTAAGTATTCTGTCAGTGCATGTTTGGCTTTAATATAGTAGTAACAGTCACTAACACAGCAACTGTTGAACATTCCTGTTGTCTCTGTCAAAGAAATCCTTATTAAACTAGCATTTATATCTTTAGATTTTTATAACCAGAAGTTTAAATTTCTGTGGGATGGTGTGGAAGTGCATGTCCACTTCTTCCTGGTCAGATTTCCTAAGATACGTCTTAGAGGCATAGCTCCATCCGATACTGGCTGAGCTGGTTTAAATATAGGAGAGGAGGGTTGTCACTTTCAACCCACTATGCAGTTTCCTACAATGGTGCTGTCTTAGTTAATTTTCTTTCATTGCTGAGACAAAATACCCGATATCCAGAATTAAGGAGGAAAAGGTTTATTCAGCTCACAGTTTGTGAAGGTTTCAGTCCATACTCAGCTGGCTCCAAGGCAGGGTAGCACATGACAGAGGTCAACAGTTCCTGGTGGCAGAAAACAGCAAAAGCAGTCAGAGCAAAAGGGAGGAGGGACAGAGAGAGAGCAAGCCTCTTTGCCTCCCTTATACTGGATGCAGGCTGCCCACTGCAGGGTGGGTTCAGCACTCGCGTGCATAACCCCAGCATTGGACTGTGGGTCAATCACAGACTGTAGAAGCCGCCCCATGAGTAGAAGCCACCCCATGACTGCATGAGGCTTTGGGGGACATCCAGACACAAACCATGACAGGTGCTTATTTTGAAACTGGTATGTTCATAAGATACTCTTTAAGTGAGTGTTCACAACATTAAGATAGTTTTGCTCCTTAGAATCTTAGATTTTTTATTTTGAATGGAAGATTAGATGCAATAAGTTGTGAAAAGTTTCTTACACAGCCAAACAAAGTACATTTTTAGTTTCAAGTGATAACCTCTTTCTTTCTTTGATACTGAGTTTAGTAAGGTGGGATATTCTTCATCTTACTTGGTTGATGAAGAAGAGTGATAGCCCAGTGCAGTGGCACACTGCTATCATCCCAGCCACATGGAAGCCAAGCAGAAGGATCACACCTTTGAGGCCAGCCAGGGCAACTTAGACGCTCTCTCAAAATACGGTCTGGGGTTGTACTAGGACCTGGCTGTATTCCCCCAGTATTGCCAAAGTAACAAAAACAAAGCAAATGATCTACTTAGAGAAGCTGCAGTGTGACATCTTAGACTGACTGTAGGTTAATCAATTTGTTTTTGTCCTAGGTGTACATACTAAATGTTTGTGAGGAAAATAAATGCTGCGTCTTTGGAAACAACAGTGTCTAAGATAACCAGCCCCCAGCGTAATTCTGAAATGCCTTAACGCTAATTTTTCATGCTTCGTTATTGTAATAAACGTGTGTGCCAGATGTACAGATATTTTATATTACTGCTTGCAGCATGAAAAAATTTTGATAATAGATGAACTAATTGCATCTCAACGGAAGCACTGAATTATGTCCTTAACAATACAGCTAACAAGTTTTATTGTATCATATGTGATATTTTGTTTTCACATAGAGTCATTGGTAAATTGCAGAATGGGTACCTTCAAAGGCAATAATATTTATTGCAGGCAAATGCTGAACTTGGAGGGATTTGGTCAGTAGGACAGAG
The DNA here is from genome assembly GCA_004027595.1 of Dinomys branickii. Lineage (NCBI taxonomy): Eukaryota > Metazoa > Chordata > Mammalia > Rodentia > Dinomyidae > Dinomys > Dinomys branickii. The sequence goes on from PVLD010014972.1 coordinate 40,521, forward strand.
AATCTGGCAGAGAGATTTCCCTGGGATCTATACGACCATCAACGCCCACCAGTGGTCTGAGACGGTGCAACCAATCATGGAAGCACTCAGAGGTAGTGTTCCTGTGTGGTCGAGAATTACACTGGGCTAGACCTGTTTCCTAAGTACTGAAATGTTAACTAATTTTGGGTGAATTTTAACACATTCTTGCACCACTGGAGTTACATGCATGAGTGTCCCGTGCCACCCAAGGGTCCAGTTAGAAATTTAGAAAATTAAAGGTGTCAAAACTGAAGAGAGGCCAGAGAAAGAACTGTTTCCACAGGATGCCAGTGTAGCCAGGGGCTGTAGCTGTTCTTACCCAGGGCCCGCACCCCTGGTCGAGGGCCTGGCGTGACCGGGCTGGTGGCAAGCACTACCCACAGCAACTGTGGGCCCGGGCCAGCTAGGGCTGGAGCGGGGGGGGGTGGGCGGGGGACAAGTGTCTTGACCCTTGCTCCTGGCCACCGACCTCCCAGCAGAGCACACCTACCAGGCAGAGGAGCTGTGGTGCTGTAGCCATTGGCACGCGCACACACACATGTACAGCACAGCGTAGTGGGCAGAGGTGGGTTGGGCGTGGTGGAACACTGGCCAGCTCCTCCTCCTGTCCCCGGCACTGCCAGCGAGCATTCTCAGCGATGAAAAGGCACTGAGGTATTTGTGAGCAGCAGAGGCAGCATTCAGCCAGGGTCTGTGTTCTCACTGAGAATTGTTCCAGGTTAAACTGGCATCCGATGTTAGGTGCCTGCTCCATTAGCCCACCTTCTGCCGTGGGGTGGGAATGCATGCCCCCCGGAGATCACAGACTGTACAACCTGAGGGTCACAAAATGACCAGTCACTTGCACCCAGTGGTTAAAAGCAGCTTGAGTGCTGAAGCCTTTCATTGGTGCCGGGACTACGGGGCTTCGTTCTTGCTCCCTTTGCCAGCCTGCTTCTGCCTCGTGTGTTCTGGTTTTCAGTCCTCACACTTTCTGCTCCACGGCCTTTCTGGTTTTCTGCCTCCTTCGCTTTCTATTCTACCCCGTACTCCAGAAACCTGGCCAGCACATTTGGACTAAAGTAAATGTGTTTACTCTCGCAGGCTTTCCAGGTAAACATAGCTTACCACGCGTACTTCTGTCCTCCTCCAACTCCTCTCCTTGGACTATCTGTAGCCTTCTAGGATGTCTGGATGCTTTAAGTCTGTATAGCTAGGTTGGAAGGAGGCGCAGAGAGTCATGGCTCACTGAGACCTGGAGGGTACCATTCTTAGCTGGAAGTAAAGGGAGTGTAAGTGTCCATGGTTACAGAGTATTAGGAAACAAAGCCAATGATCAGGGTTGTGTGCCGTATTGGTATCAGCTTGTGCTCTGCGCACGCCTCAACAGAAACATACGTGACCGGTGCTGAAAGATGGCTCGTCACATTCAAAGTGTAAACCATGATGCCGTGAATTTAGAGCAGGCAGAGCTTGTTGTGGACTTGGTGCAATGGGGAGTTTGTACACAGCCCCAGGAGTGGTAGCAGAGAGGAGAGGTGTCACGTATGGAACAGTGTAAACCAAAAGCCCCAGGTGTGAGGGGTGAGGCCGCGTGTGTAACCTTGCTTATCTGGTGTGGGAAGTAAAATGCAGGGTATTTCCAAAGCTTGTTGGCAGCTGGGTGGAGAAGCCTGTGTTACAGAAGCGCACCACGTGCGAGAAGGCTGGCAGGGCCCGAGGGGCTCTCATCTGTCTCGTTGCTGCGCTCACTGCCTGGAGCTCTGTAGGCTCCCAAATGCCTCCCGGGGAAGAGATTTTGTGGCTGGTGGCTGGCAACCTCTTTCTGGAATGGACCATTCGGGGTTGGAATTTAGGATTTTGAGCCCAAATGAAGGTGAGAGTTTGCTGCAGGCTTGGGAAATTAGGAAGGGTGCTCTAGTTTTGAGTTTGTTCTCCAGCTCCTCAGTGTGATCCTGCAGTGGAGACCTTTCCGAGAAGAAATAGGTTTTCTAACCCATTCATCTCCATGTTTACATGTGAAAGACAAAACTAAAAGAAAAGCTGTATCCCAAGTACATCAGTATGTTTGTATCATTGAATTTCTGTTGCCAGGACAAAATACTTGATGCGTGCAGCTGAAAGGATGCAAGACTTACTTTGGCTCCCAGTTTGCAAAGGGTTAGTCCATGAGCAGCTGGCTCCAAGGCAGAAACACAATGGAAGGGCCTGGTGCGGCTGAGCTGCCCACCTCATGGCAGCTGGGAAACAGACCACAGAAGAGGCAGAGAGGAAGGTCAGGGCCCAAATGAGGGCAGTCCCCAAGGTCACACCCCTGCGACCAGCCATCTACACCCAGAAGCGTGCTTTACATACTACCCAGGCATCTCTCAGGCCAATCAAGTTGACAGTCAAGATTAACTAGCACTTTATTTAAATTAAACTTTCTTGGGGTTGGAGTCTTACATATATTAACTGCTTCCTATCCTTGTAACCTTGGTTGCTGTCTGATCTCAGGGGAAATGTATAAGTGTATTTCTCTTTCGTTAGCAATATTTGTACCTCTCTGAATGTGCTGGGCGTGTCCATGTGTACTGTAAGCACAGATGTCTTTGAGCTGATCCATTCTCAAAGGACCGTAATGCAACTGTGTTCTTAACATGCCTGCTGTGTTGTTCCACAAAAGATGCAACAAGGCGACGCGCCTTTGCACTGGTCTCTCAGGCGTACACCTCCATCATCGCCGACGACTTTGCAGCCTTTGTTGGACTTCCTGTAGAAGAGGCTGTGAAAGGTACTTTTGCCTTACTTTTTTACTCACAAGGAATCAAAAGACAGGTGCACAAGACAGGTTCACAGTGCCTTCTCTGGAGTGCTCCTAACCCAGTGTTTAGGAATTGAGGTTGTATTTGCTTTCTGGAAGGTGACCTGCAGCATTGCATGGCATCCCCAGGGGCTTTAGATAACGGTACCTCCTGACGTAGCACGTGAGTGGTTCTGCAGCAGGCAGATACATGATGTCTGCTCCACTGGTTGGCAAGATACACGTTCATCTACCTTGCCGCTCACATTCACAGGCCTTACTTCACCTTCCTGGGGCAAGTGCGCACATCCCTGTTCAGCCCCATTTTCCTGAGCAGTCCTTGCTCACACCCCAGGAGCCTGTGTGCACCCCTCCCTCTGGAATATCCCTAATCTGGTTGCACTGTGCTAGGATGATCAACATTTTGATTCTCCAAGTAAAATATGAGCTCTACCATGTACTACTGCCTGTTTGTAAATCTCTAGGTCCTCACACAATTTTAGACGCATAAGAGATCAGGGTGATTGACGTTTTCTTTGCGGGGAGTTGTTAGGGATGGACTCCAAGGCCTGGTGCATGCCACGGATTTGCTCTACCACTGAATTGCAACCCCAGCTCTGAAATTCTTACATGAAATCGTACTGTTACTCCGACATTTGCTTTGCCTCTTCTCTTACGGTCGGTCCCCCCTCTATTTCTTACGTATACTGCAGAGCTCGTGTTCTTAGCACCAGCATGAGTCCTAGTCACACAGCTGGTCCTCCACGCTAGCCGTGTGACCTGGGAAACACCATTGGAATTCCCTAAACTTCATTTTTCCACAACAGTTAAATGAAAATTGTATGTCCCACCTCATAGAGAGGTTGCATAAGCGGGTCTCCATAAGAATGCCCATCATCTTCGCTAGTACTCAAGTAATTATAAAAGGGATCATACACGTTTTCCTTATGTCTGGTTTAATAAATTGATTTGTTTAATACTTTATGGAAAACTTACCCCTGTTAGTGATCATAGCAACCTGGCAGAGTGCAGTAAGGCTTTGGTACCATGTTCAGAAATATTTCAAAAATGAGTTCGCATGTTTTCTGTCATACATTCAAATACTGTGCATGTTCCTTTCTAGTAGAGAGATCCATGACGGGTTGCACTACACCAGTCATGTCTCCTGGGTGAGTGACGCTGTGCACTGGTAGTGCAGCTCGTTTGTTTTTGTCATTTGCTCACTGCTCTGTGAAACCCACGTTTCTAGGTATCTTAGAACAAGGATGGCAGGCGGACTCCAGCACCAGGATGGTTCTACCCCGAAAGCCAGGTAGGGGGCGCTGTGTCTCCACCTCGGCAGCACTGGCTGCTTCAGGTTTCAGGCCTTGTGTTTGAATAATTTGTTACTATACTAACAGTAAAAGTGACTCACATTTTAAATATGCAGAATGTGGACGCTTAGGACAGAAATGCAAGACCCTGGTATGTTGGTGTTTCATGGTCCTTATTCTGTTTTTAGTGTTAAACGATCATTTTATTTATGGAGCCATTTCTTAAAATCTAAACTATGGGCCTTTAAAGATTAAAGATTCAGCTGCCCCTTGTATATGAGTCATGCAGACACTTTTCCTGTGACTCACTGTCACAGCATTAAGGCTCTTGCCCTCATTCAAGGCCTTACGCCCAGGACTTTCCTTATTTCAATTCAGATACCTAGCCCCTCTGTCTTTTGGGTTTTGGGGGGATTTTATTATTGTTATTGTGGTGGTTTGAGATGTCTCACTGTGTAGGTCAGGGTACCCTAGACCTCAGAATCCTCCTGTCCCAGCCTCCTGAGTGCTGGGATCATGAGCTTGTGACTGAGTGCCAGTCTTCTCACATACGTGAGCCTCCCCTTGCTTGGTGCTCATTTCTGTGCCTCCAGCTTGCCGTGCATTCCCTTCCTGCCAGATCTTCGGTGCCCGTAGTGCCCACACCCACAAACTCCTGTGTGTCCGCCCGGTATGCGTCACCTCCCCTGAGTGCTGCTGCTGAGCTTGGCCCTGTGGGGGTGCACAGGGCAGCAGGACGCACCCCGGCCGTGCTGCTGCTGAGGAGACTGCCGATAACACAAGAGATGAGAGAATTAAACAGCTGAGAATGTCTGTCACAGTGAAAACACTGTGAAAGGTCTTTGAAAGGCAGATGTAAATTATGCTTTTCTTTTAGTTGCAGGGGCCCTGGATATTTCCTTTAACAGAATTATTCCCTTATCAGGTATATATTTTCATTTCTAAAAATGTCCCATTGTTGTAATTTCCTTTATGTAATGTGTATGTGAGAAGTTTATAGTAATATGTCCAGTTACAAGACTGGAACTGTGGGCTGCCCTCCAGCACCTGTGTGCCATCTTGGGGGCCCTGCCAGAGCTTGACCCCTTCTAGGAGCAGGCTGTGTCCTGAGGTTGGCATGGTCACTGAACGCTAGAGTGTGGCTCTTGTGTTCTTGGGGGTTTCTCACTGACAGTGCAGCCATCTCTAAGAGGGAGCCAACACATGGGGGTCCTTAGGAATTCTTCCTTGAGTTAAATGTCCGCTGGGTAGGGGCTTTTCCGAGAAGAACCATTGTCTCCTAAAAGAGACTGCTCCTGCTGAATGTGTTTTGAACTTTCATGTAGGGTATGTCCATGACCATGTCAGATGCATTTTATGTGCAATTAGAGAAAAACATGCTCCTAAAAGTAGAGTTTGCTTGTTTCAGAAATTCCCAAGGGCCATGAAATTGTCTAAAATCAGGTAGATCTACATTAAGGTGGGTGGCAGGACCAAAGCTTTGCATGGTGATGTCTAACTTGAAGTTCTCTGTTTAACCCACAGAGCCTGCCCCAGTTCCACCGATCCCCAATGAGCAGCAGTTAGCTAGGCTGACCGATTATGTGGCTTTCCTCGAAAACTGATTGATCGTTGAGTTCAAGACCACCTTCAGAATCCTCTACACTGACAAACAGAGAAATGTAAAATTTTTATTTTCAACTTCCTGGATGGATGAAGCACCTCAGCATTCCTTACGGAATATGTGATAAAATGCATATATAATATAAAGTATATTATATATATTTTGTCCTTAAGCATTATGCTGAATAGTTGAGGCAGTTCTCATTTTGTAATATGTAAGAGTTTGGCGCTGTCAGTATTATACAGGTAGTTTACATTCCCTACTGACGTAGGAATAAGCTCTCCTGCCCCAGTGCACCGCATTCCCATGCATGTCGGAGCGGGCAGTGGTGGTGCTGCCTATGCGGCTGGCAGACGACTATCACAGGGCAGTACCTGAATTGCTGGGAGTGTGATCCACCCTTGGGAGAGTAGGCTTTCTTCTCCCTGTCTCCCAAGAATCGCTAAGGTAGAATACTGAAATGTAGCTGAGAACAAATGGACATTTCCTGAGTGAACCAGTTTGTTACATTACAGTTTTTCCCAATAGTGTGAGTATATCCATTGCTGGCAGAGGAGGGCGTGCCGTGACAGTGCCACTTAGGGTGTTCATGAGAAGTATTAAGTTCTAACATTTGCTTTCAGAGGAAGGGGCAGGTTAAGTGTGGAATGCATGATGTGGGGGAAGAAGCTGTTAAGATGAGTGATACACTTGTACAGCTCTGCTGCAGCCTTCTGGTTGCCTCTGTTTGTTTCAAGTTCTGTCCTTGGAAGAAATGCTGAACAAGTCTTTCTTCTCTGTGTAACAGCCCCCTGAATGTTTGAAGTTACTGTATTTTTAGATTAAGATACCCATTAGATCATTTATTCTGCATTTGTTCAATAAATATTTAATTGAATTTTTGAACTGTCATCTGAGGTGGTTTCTAGAAATTTTGCTGTCTTGGTCTTTCTGTGACACTTTCTAGTTTGTCTCTGCCTCTAAGAATAAGAATTTCTTAATCAGATAGAAATGAGTCTGGTACATTTCAGTGATACATAATTTATGTTTTCATTTTATTAATGAAATTTTATTTCATTTTTAAAATATATATGGAAATACTTTTCAATCTCATTTAACTCTGATAAGTAAAATTGTGTGAACTTATTTTACAAATGAAGACATGAGAATTTAAGAAGCCAGAGGGTCAATAGCAAGAGGGGTGATGCCGGGTTTTAACTTGCACGTTAGAAGAACAAATGATGCCTGGCAGGTTGGGATCAGCCCAGGTATTCAGGGAGGGGACTGTGTGAACAAACTGTCACATACTCTGTGACCGTCAAAGGGGTGAAGGGCTCTGGGTGTTAACGGAGTGCCCTGAGTGCAGATAGAAGTGACAGGGCGCTCACTAGGCAGCGGGACGGCTGCACTTGGCAGACGCGCACACGTCTGCCTCTGCCTCAGAGAGCAACAAGGATAAACCAAAGACAGCAGCACTACAACTACATAGAGAAGAAGGAAGTCTGGGCTACCGAATGTGATTTTGCTATTAATTGTACAGAATAATCTTGGCATCATCAAAAGTATCTTCTAGAACAAAGTTAGTGATTATGTAACATGTTTAGAAGTGAGTAATCTTAAAGTTGACCTTGATTTTATGATTTTCTTTGTAAACAGTGCCTACTTCTTATCTCTATCCAACTGAAAACACCTAATTATAATACAGAGATAATAAGTACCACTAGTACTGATTGTGGTGTCTAAATTCCATTCTTTTAATAAAAGGAATAAGAACTTATTTGCACAATAGTGGGTGCTTGGTCCAGGGCAATAAATCTGCAAGGAGGGTAGTTCCTGATGTTCCAGATCGAGGAAGTTTCAAAGACTCAGGCTTCTATCAAAGGCTGTAGAGAAGGCAACATGGATTCTCAGTGACCAAAAATGAGACAGTTTGAGCATGAAAAATTGAAGGAGTTTACCTTTTTAACTACACCAAGGTAACCGACCGCATCACTGTACAGGAAGGGAGGGTAAGTACTTCGTTTCGCTTCCTAACCTATTTATCAATCTTTGGAATAACAGATTGATAAACCAGAAATCTCCAAAGCAACAGAATGAACCTGAAAGGTGATCAAGTGGCTAATAATGGAAAATTCCTTATGGAAGAATCCCACCCAATAAGGTAGAAAATAGCATTTTGCAGCCTGCCTAGGGAACAAGCTCTGACACCATGGAGACAAAACAGAACTGAACATAAAACAAATCCAGCATAACCATCAGCTGCTCTTGTGTCCTGGCCACTTGTGAGGCAAGCGGCTGCCCACTGGTGTAGACACCTGCACCCTGCTGCAGGTCTGTTGTGTTGTGCAGAGATACCTGCCCTGCTGCAGGTCTGTTGTGTTGTGCAGAGATACTTGGTTGACCCTGGGGCAGTGGGGATTGTCAGCCAAGCATCCAGGTGTGGGTTATGGCAGTGCCCTCCCCCACTAGCCCAGGCTCTGGCCAGCCGTAAAACCCCACGTCCTAGGTGGGGAGCACCCTTTGGTTAGGCCCTTCCCATTCTGTCTGAGAGGAGTGATCGAGATGGTGATACCTACATGAATTTTCTGCTGGGTTGAAGTACTTTGGAGGCTCACAGTGGTGCCAAGAGCTATAGAGATCCTTTTGTTTGATACCGGGAATTGAACTCAGGACCTCCCTCGCTCAGTGGATTCTTACAATAAGCCTTAAAGCAGTAAGGAGTAGAGAAACTGAATTGAGAGAACTACGAAAAGATCCCTAACAGCAGCCCTTCCCAGTAGCACTTGCTAGTTCTGCGCGGCCAGAGCCAGGTTCTGCCTGGGCAGCATTTCGTGCCATGAAATCTCACAGCCTGTGCGATTAGGCACCTTCAGGGGCTAACGATGTGAACAGGGATTTGACAGCAAAACTGATGCTCTTTGTCCCTCAAGACATCTGGTGAACTTGTAAGCTGCTTCGGGTAGAAGACAGAACTCCAGAGCCTTTGAGAAATGTCCTGGTTTTCCTTCCATGGTGTTGTGCCCAGGGCTCCTTTAAACACCAAAAGCTGAAAAATGTGGGTGCTTCTAAGTATGACCCAGAGGTAGAACATAGGAAAACTCCAACTGGAAAGCAGCTGAGTATAAAATATTCTCACTGCAACAACACAGTGGAACTGAGCGGGAAAGAAAGTTAGAGACATGATGTACAGCACTGACCCACCATCTATCTCTTGGCAACCAAGGAGAGAGAAAATAGGAAGACAAAAAGTAGGAGATAATGGCCTGGAATTTTCCAAAATGGATGAAAGCCCACAGAATGTAAATGCAAAGAAAAATCACACCTAAATTCATCATAGAAAAACAAAACCTGTGACACAGGATACATGAAAAGCACAGGGCCAGGCTGTGGGGCATTTTTTTCAAAACAGCAGTGAATAAGCCAGACAGTGAAATGGCATCTTTAGTGTTAAAAGAACAAAAATCCTAATTCCTACCCCCAGAGGTTTGCTTTCAATCCTCCTGTGTTGTTACATTTAAAAGTTGAACAAAGACCACAAGCTAGCACAACTTTGGTAATATTAAACAAAGTACACTTCAAGGCATGACCAAATGTTAAAAAATACATTTAATGAAAAAGTTTCCATTCCTTGTACTGGTTTTCTATTGTTGCTGTAACAAATTGCCACAAAATTCATGGTTTCAAACATGAGGTAGTATCTGACAGTTCTGCAGTCAGAAATCCAAAGTGGGTCTCACCTGGCTACCATCAACCTGTCCGCAAAAATATAGTACAAATAAAACAAAACTGAAAGTTGGAGCTTTGAAAAGATTAACAAAATCCCTACCAAGACAATGAAAAGGGCTGGGGATATAGCTCAGTGGAATAAGCACCTGCCTAGCAAGCACAGGGTCCTGAGTTTGATCCCCAGTACCGCAAAAAAAAAAAAAAAAAAAAAATTCGAGGGAAAGGAGAAAAGAGACAAAAATGTATGTATGTATATATGAATATACATATATATGCAGGAGGCTAACATGGTTCTACTATTGTATTATATCACTTAATGCTAAGGAATAATCGATGACGGGTTATTTGATCAATCTTGTGTGTCTATATGTGTTCTCCAGAACACACACTTCAAAGATAATCAGTATGCAAAGCAGCAACTATTGGTGGTTTTTTTTTTTTTGCCTGTTTTGTTTTCTGTCTT
>PVLD010014973.1:0-32138 GCA_004027595.1 Dinomys branickii
CTGACTAAATTTGCATGTCTGTATATGGGTCCATACATCTACAATTCGAAGATATCAATGGATAAAGCAACAACTACTGTTGAGACCATATCACCTTGTCTATAGATTAGTTGTGATTGTACTATTTTCTATGATAATGGGTGTCTGTTTGTCAATATGTTTTTGTACTTTTATGTTTCTAAAATAAAAAAAAAAAGTGACATCTATGTCATCAACAGATGCAGTTAGCCCTGGCCTATCAGCTCCTTAGCAATCTCACACGTGTCCCTGTCTCTGTGGGCCTGGTGAGAACAGGGTTGAACGTAGGTTGAAACTGGTTATAAACTTACACACTAGAGATAAACCACTCAGACTTCAGAAAATAAGTCAAAATACTTATCCTAGACTTTGGTGTCTGTTTTACAATACAAAGATAACTAAAAATAGAGTATTATAGTATGTGTTATTTCTTATATATAACCCTTTCACTCAGTGTGCTTTCTTTCTGGGACCTTATGAAGCAAAGAAATTGCCATCCCATGACTGTTTTGAGATGTTAGAGACTAACCCAGAATACCATTACACTCAGTCCAAATCCAAACATATTTGTACTTTCAGGTATAATTTGTTAAGAAATTTGAAGTATGTGGAGGCTTTAATTTTGTAAAACAAGTGAACCGTGCAATAAATTTTCTGAAAAGGAAGCTACTTCTATTGTTTAGGTGTCTGTCTTTAAGTTAGGCCATAGCTGTTTTAAAAATAAAAGAAATTCCATTAAGGATGAAGACACATTCATCCTTGATCTTGGGGGAAAAAAAAGAAAAAAACCTGAATGCCACCATAGTGGGTAATCTCTCATGCTGTAAGGATAAATGGCAATTGAGAAAAATTTCCAGTAAAGTGTTTGACTACATCAAAAAAGTTAGTCTACAATCTCGAACTGCTTATGAATATGAGTTTCACATCATTAATCTGTTAATTTGGTTTTGGATACATAAAAATGAGAGTTACAGTAGATAAAATTTGGGGGATTTAGATTTCTTCTTGTTACTATTTTAACTGCTACATTTGTTCTAAATTTTATTATCTTAGATGTGATTGGCTGAATTCACTTACTTATTCTCAATTCCACTTTTTCATCATGAAACTGTTTCATGAAGATGAATTATATATTTAGTATATAAATATATACAAGGAAGTAGTGTCTGGAGACAAAGTGTAGAGTGAAATGGAAATTTTAAAATTCCACATAAAAGTAAAATCACATACAAAAAGTATAAATATAAATTATAATTATTGGTAAAATGTTTTTTTAAAAAGGTGTCCTGATGTACTAAAGGAATGTAGGTGAGATCTTGGGGTAAAATGTTAAAATGCAACATCATAACTTGATATGTAAATTTTCTTATAATTACAGAAGTGGAATAAGTAATTTCCCAAAAAATATATGGAAGGATTTAAGCTTAGCTTTCTTTTATTTTTTCACTCCCCAAAACTAAATTTTTAAATATATGCTGATTTATATGGGTTTACCAAATGTGACTGATCGCTAGAGATTTGTATTTTACTTAACCAGTGTACTAAAATATAATTATTATCAGATTGGTTCTTTGAAGAAAAAGGATTTTGCAGCATCCCAGTTATTCTGTTTTCAGACCTGAGTTCAAAGTATTACAGTAATTCACCATTTAGTTTTTTCAATTAACACAAACGTCCCTTGGTGAGTGAAGCCAGCCCAGGAAGCTCTGTGTGTGCATCTTCTATCTCTAGCCAGAAAACAAACTAGATCCAGCATGCATGGGGCTAATGTTCCAAAATGGAGGTGAACATTTGCTATTCAAATTGGGACAACATTTTTACATTTTGAAAATATCTGTAGGCTTATTAGGAATTTTCCACACTAAACAAGTATTCTTTTAAATTTTCCTTTTGTAGAATTGTGCTGAATGTTCACACATCTCTATGTAGAAAAATGGAAAGTGTTTATTTCCTTTAGGAATATACTACAATGACTTACCAGTGCTGTCTTGATATCAAGATGATTCTATCTTATGTGTTTTATGCTCTTCAAAGGGGAAATTTCTGTTACTTTTGTTAGTATATTATTGTAATACATAATGATTACATTCATTTTGGGGAGTTGGTACCAATATATGTTACATCATGATTATCTTTCCTCTTTTCTCTTTCATCTACCCTCACTCCTCTTGCTAAGATCTTCCCATCCCCAGAAAGGCTACCTCTCTTGTTATCTACCATGTCTTTATTTATTTTTCTCATAGATTGTCTGTTTTTCTCATGTCAGTGAAAACGTGCTATATTTACCCTTCTGTGTCTGATTTGTTTCACTTAGCATTATGGTCTTAAGACGCATCTATTAATGCACATATATGCCAAATTCACCTTTACTTACAGATCCATACTACTATCTATTATCTATGTTTATATTTTATTTTATATGCTTTATTTTATTGCCTATTATGGTCTGTTCAGGGTTGCTATGATTTTGGTTCACTTTTGGTAATTATTTCATGTCTGAGTACGTTTGTAATTTATTTTATTTTTATCTTTTTGAGACAAAGTTTCTTTATGCAGTTCAGGTTAGTTTGAGCTCACTTTAGAACACAGGCTGGACTCGAAATCACAGCGATCCTCCTGCCTCAGCCTCCTAAGTGCTGAGATTACAGGAGTGCACCACCACTTTTCTTCTAGATATTCCAATTCCTTGTAATATGTGTTTTTAATATAATTTCTCATGATAAACTGGATTTGGGTGGTATTCATTGTGATTTCACCTGTTTAGTTTTAATTATTTTAATTATTTTATTAATACACTAATTAGTTTTAATTAGTCTTTCCTCCTTTTGGTAAGTTTAAGAAAGTATATCATCAATCTTATTTATCTCCTTCATTTATCCCTTTTGTTCCCTTATTTATCCTTTCAAAGAAACCAATCTATGGATTCGTTGATGCTTTATATCATTTTTTAATCTCTATTTCATCAATTTTCTGTGTGACATTATGAAGTCTGTCCCTCTACAAGTTCTTGATATTAATTATGCTTATTTTTCTATTACATTGAGATGCATCATGAAGTTATTTATTTGGGATGGCTTTATTTTTCTACTGTAGGCATTCACAGCCCCAAATTTCACTTTTAGAACTACTTTCCTTGTGTCCCCCATAGGCTTTGATATCTTATAATCCATTATCCTGGAATTTTAGAAACTTTAAAATTTTCTCCTGGACTTTTTCTAAGACTCAAGTTGGCAATATTGTTTTTATACTTGAAATGGAGAGAAGAAGGAAAGAAGTTTGAGAGGTTATTTGCGAGGGTGAGGGAAGGGAACTAGAGTGAGGGAGATATCATTGGACGCTGCAAGAAGCATGAGACTCTCAGGACGCATTAACAGTTCCTCTCAAAAAATCAACAGATAGCAGTAGGACAGTTATCCTAACTATCCTGCGGGTGCATATACATATTTTTTGTCTTCCTTCTTTCTTTTCCCTCTCCCCTCCATCACAGTTGCTCCTTCCTATTTGAACAGTTTCTATTCCCTTTCACAATATCTATTGTACCTTTCAGATTTTATTTGCTCTTTCAGATTCTCAGGGAGGAAATAGTATGAGCGCCATTGTTGAAATCCTACCAGCTTGTATGGTGAAGCTCTGCATCATTTCCAATGCTACGATTTATTATTGTGTGTTACTCTCTTTGATTGTTCGATCAATCTTACATTCTTCCATCTGGTGGACTGAGCAACTTCATTGAAGACAGCAGTAGTAAGGTAGCAACCGTTGCTAATTCCTATCATTTTGTTTTGATGTCATGAATCCTTTCTGTTGTTTTGTGGTTATTTTGTTATTCTGTCTTCATTGTTGCTGTTTTGTTAATTTTTTTATGTTTAAAATAAAAAAATGTCAGAACAAATTAATTTTATGATAAAAAGCTTGCATAGGATCCTCCTTACACATTGTTTGGACACCTATAACCTTGTATGACCAATATAGATGGACAGATTGACAAAGAAATGGATATAGATAGAAACATAGATGACATAGATATAAATAAACATATAGTCTATATATTTACATATATAGAGTCTTCACCTCAATAGACACACACATATATATATACTGATAGGATGAAAAAGAAAATAATAAATAAAATTAACAATTTGAGAATATCTTGTGCTGGTAGCATTTGTGCTATGCAAAGGGAGAGGAGGGGCATTTAAGGAGGTGTTTGTGGTACCCGAAGTAGAGAGGACGCAGGAAGGAGTTACCGTGGGGTGCAGTAGGGGGCACAGGAAGATATTATCTGATTTATGATTAACCCACAAAACTAACAGCTAAGCCAGTAAAATAACCTCTTGTGTGGAAGAAGCTACTGTGCCCTAGGTAAGGAACTACAGACATAGAAACGTCAATTCTCAGTACCACACTCTTACCGAGGTTTCTCCTGCCTACTCGCTGTTAGCCAAAGCTGTACTAGATGAAAGAGAGAAGAGAAAGCATTAAGAAAATTAAAGAACAGTGGAGTTAGGTTGATGGCCTTGTGTAACACAAAAGGAGGTTGGGTGGGAGGATTTCAGAGGGTGTGAGAGCGGAAGTAGTAAAAAGAGACAGCGGAAGGAGTTTAAGTAAACACTGAATAGGGGAGTGGAGATTGAGACGTCTATGACAAAATCAAACAACTAATTTAATTAAATGTACAAAAACTCTTGGTAAGGGAAACCCTAATGTTACTTTTTAAGAGGAATAGCTCAGATTTCTGTTTTCTCTCTAGCACGCAGCAGCACCACCCCCCTCTTCAGCTATTTCCAAAAGAAAAACACCCATACAAAAACACAAAAGATGCTTTTAGTTCTATTTATACTGAAGTCAGAATTCAAGGAGTGTGTTCCTCCCCCTCGTGCAGGGATGGAGAGACCTTGTCTCCTAGGACTTGCAGCAAGGAGGGTGAGCTCCAGTTTTCTGTGGTTGTGATCAGGAGTTAGGCGTGTCAGCTAGTTCGTGAGCTGGCTGCCTTCCAGAGACTTTCTGCCTTCTCTTCTTTAGATTTGTAGTTTCCTGTTTAGTTTTGTTCTTTTTGTTGTTGTTCTGTGATTTTGCTTCCTGCGCCTATGAACCTTGTTGGGAATTCTCTGAGCACCTTCTGAATGCTGCTCCCTTTAGCCTACCGTGATGTCTCTCTAAGAAAGTAACTTCAGTGTTTCGTAGTAGTTATTTAAGAGGTGGCAAGTGGTGGGAAAAGGAAAGAAAATCTAAAGGAACTCATGCAACCCGGAGGACATCATTTTGCATAATAATGATTCCTTTGCTTCAGTATTCCAGCTAAAATACTATGGACTACAGAAATAAATAATAATATAAACATTAATAAAAGTTAAATTTGGAAGTGAGTGATGGGCAAATACTTGCTTTTCTCAGACATTCAGATAACCTGTGTTTACCATCTGAATACCTATCTTTTTCTCTGAATAATTCTTATTTGTCCATCTTGGTTTTTATAGCACTTTGTCTGGGAACGCATCTTGACACACAAAGCCTGGATGAAGCTTCACACAAAATACTACTCATTATTCTGCACTTTAATTGACTTTTTAGGCTCCATATGTTGTATCGCACCATAAAAATAAGCCGTTAGTCTGTCTAATAACTTTGGCTTTCCTGAAACCATCCCTGCTTGCGTTTTTTTTCAGTAACTTTTGTATCATCAGATTTAAACCTGTTGTATCTTGTTGAGAGGAATTGGAAGAGTGTGTTACGTGAGATTTTTGTCTGTTATCTAAATTAATCACAGGCAGCTACCACTTCTTTGGGAGAAATTAACTTTCTCTAGGTTATCATAATTTTCTAGAGCAAATGTTTTATGTAGTTGTTTATATTTATGTAGAGTGGCACTCATAGTTAGTTACCAGTCTAAATGAGACACAAATAAAAAAAATTATTTGTATGAGTCAGGTATGGTGGTGCACACCTGCAAGTACAGCACTTAGGAGGCTGAGGCAGAAGAATCACTGTAAGTACAAGGCCAGGCTGGGCTACACAGTGAGTTCAATTTGGGTCTGAACTACATAGGGAGACCCTTCATCAAAAAACTACCTTCCTCCCAAGAAACCCAAAACTTAGTGGTAATTATAAAACAAATAATAAAAATATTATTTAAGAGATAAAATGGATGTGTTTCTTTTGTGTTTTTGAGATGCATTCTGACATGTATTTCAGGTTGGCCTTGAACTCATTCTGTAGCCCAGGGTGCCCTCAAACTTGCAGTGATCCTCCTGCTTCGGTCTCCTAAATGCTGGAATTACAGATGCATGTCATCATAGCCAGCTCAAAACTAATTTCTTAAGAATGATCTGACGATTGAGAATTGTTAATACTAAAATTAATCAAATTATTAATAAATAAGTCTATAATTGTTTTTATAAAATATTTCAAAATCAGAGATTTAGAAAAATGAGTCTTTCAAAAGAGTATAAAGGAAATTATATTTCAGTTTAGAATACTTAAGTTTGTTATAGAGATTTTCTTTTTAAAAACTGTAATAGTACAATGCAGGGGGCATTATAGCATCTGACTTCAAAATATAATATGAAGCTACTTTAATCCAAATAGTATGATATTGTCATGAAAATAGACACATGTGTAGAGTAATGCAACAGAATAAAATGCCTACACATCAGGTGGCTCTACAGCTAAATAATCTTTAACAAAATTTCTACAAATATATTCAGAAAAAGACAATCTTTTCAATGAATGGAACTAGGAAATTTGCCTACACACATAGCGAAGACTCTCAGACCTTGATTCTCTTCAGTTTGAAAAATCAACTCCAAGTGAATCAAAATTTTTTTTTTTTTTTTTTTTTTTTTTTTGCGGTACTGGGGATTGAACTCAGGGTCTTGTGCATACTGGGCAAACACCCTGCCCCTGAGCTACATCTGTAGCCTGACAACACTTTAAAAAATAGGATATTTTAGAACACTGGAGTAAGCAAGGATTTTTTTTTGCCTAAAACCTCAAAAGTATAAGAAATGAACATCAAAGCAAAGTAAACACACACAGCTACAGAATGTGTGAGCTCAAAAGAAGCCACTAGCAGAAGGAAGAGTCAGTCTAAAGCAACAGGAAAAATCTTTGCACATTATATACTTACAGGTAATCAATATCCAGAATCTGGGTGGATTTTAAACAACTTGATAGTAAACACAATAACAAAAGTTCCACTAAAATTGGGCACATGATGCTCATGGACATTTCTCAACAGAAGACATACAAATAGCCCATCGACTTATGAAAATCTAATCACAGGTGCATGCGAATCAATTCCACAATGAGAAGTTTCCTTACTCATGTTAAAGTGGCTATGGTTTAAAAAGAGAGAGTGAGTGGTATTAAGGATACGGAAGCAAGGAAATCCATGCATGTTCTTTGTAGGAATGTAAATTAGTATAGCCATTATAGAAAGTACTACAGCAGTTTCTCAAAATACTAAAACAGAATGAAATGTGTCACCCAGAACTCTCACTACAAATACACTTCCAAAAGACCTTACATCAGTGTGGTGCAGAAATATCTATGCTTCTTTGTTTTTTATCGCTATTCATAACATCCTTTGGATATTGTGAAACAATAGACATTAGGCCAGTTTTCATTGAGGAATGAAAAAAGCACAGTGTGGTATACATACACAGTGGGATACTGTCTAGAACACTGATGAAATCCTGTCTTTTGTGGCAAAATCAGTGGCACTGGTGGACAGTAGGTTAGTGAAATAAGTCACACACAAGAAGAGGCACATCACTCACTAATAAGTACAGTGGGTACCAGAAAAGTTGAGAGTAGTTACTTGGAGTAGTACTGCAAGGCTGGGGTTGGGAGATATTATTCTGTGGGTACAATTTTATAATTAGAATGTAGGACTCAGTTATTATGTTCTATGGTATAATAGGTTTCTATAATTAACAATAATACCCTGACTATTTCAAAACAGGAGAATTTTCAATGCCCTCCCCCTAAGAAATTATAAAAGTTTAAGATTATGTCTATAGAGTTGATCTTTGCTCTGTGGGTACATGAATCAAAACATGCAAACACCACAATATACCTCATAAATATGTAGGAATATTTTATGTTCATCAGAAAAATGATAGATAGATTTAGATTAACTTATGTTACCGATATTGTTCATCAATCATGGAGATTGATTCCAGGACCTTCATACTGAGCTGTATTCCCAGAGCTTACTTTATATTTAATTTGAGACAGGGTGTGGCTAAGCCAACATACACCCATCCGGGTATAGAACTTGTTGTCCTCTTGCCTCATTTGCAATTTTACATTTCGAAAGAATGGAGTAACTTTGTATTACTGGGCTCTCTGTTATACTGTTGACGTGTAAAGCAATAATGCAACCACATCATAGTTCATCAATTTGTGTTATCATTTATTAGCATTATAGTAAAAGATATGCATATAGTGTCAGTTTTCATTTGATTTGTCTTCAGATTTTTAAGAACTACAATGCACAGGTTATACTATAAGAAACGGTGGGAAATATTTTTTATTATTTACTAATAGAGGCATTATGAATTTTAGTCAATGTCACAAATGCATAGGAGCTATTCATTATAAGCTTTATTTCTATAAATTGCTTAAAATTTTAAAATAATGTTGTCCTGATGTTCATTTGGGCAGAGTCCATGAAACTTACTATTTTTAGGGGTGCTCTCATTTTAATAGCAAATATTGTCCACACTAAGGATACAATGCCTGTCTGGCAAATGCGAGGATGTGAGTTCAATTTCTGATACAAAAAAAATTAAATTTCTGATGTCTTTCATTTGTAATAATAAAATATACTTTTACATCAGTGATGAAATAGTTAAAGATGGAAAAAGAGGAAAAGAAAATGTTGTTTCAGAATGCTAAAATAAAATATCTCATGTATTACATAAATATTTCATGTGGTATAATTGCTTATTTTATTTCATAAAATCAAACGTAAAATATTTAAATGTTTAATTCATGGGGATCAAGGAAATTACTTTGGGTCTCGAATTTCTTTTTCAGTATATAAGGATTCACATAACCAAATAGGTTTTGGATATTCCAAAATTAACTCCTAGATTAAAATTTTACATTTATTCGCAATTCTTTCAACTCATTAATACATTTAATTACATACTGACATTATAAGCATCGTGGATAAAGTTTTCAGTTTATACTTCAGAAATCTATTGAACTTTGAGTGTGCTATTAAAGAACCTATTGGACTGTGGATTAAATGAAAAACTATAGCACTTAAATGTTCATGACATATTTATAGTCATTCTTCAATACCATACACTAGGTTTTAAATATGAATTGTGTCAGAAAATTATACCTTCAATTCCCTGGGATAAGACACTCATTTATCTAAGTTAGAAAATAACCATTGTGTCAAAAACCATAAAGAATCATGGATTCACTGCTCATTATCCATGTAATTACACATATTTCTTTATTCATACATCCTAGTGTTTTTTTTAACTTCACAGATAACTCTTCTGTATTTTCTGTTTTAGCTTTGAATAAAAGTCCCAAAACCATTTTTTTCTTCTTCCTTTGGCATGTGCTAATGTCACCTCTATAAATTTTTCTTACTTTTCCAGTTCCTAAAATTCTTCAGTTCAATCAAGCACTTTCTCATTATAATCCAGGTTATATTTAATTGTGTAAGTGATGGTTAAAAACTATTTCCATTTTAGTTCTGTAATGTGTTCTGAATGTTCTGCTATCATTTTATATTTTTGTTTTATTAACTTTAAAACAATCCAGAGAAATGGTATGATGAGTTCTATTTAGGTAGATATGAGACATCAATAGAAACAAAGTTCAAACAGCAATAATCATACTAGCAACAATAACAAAATAGTAATAATAATAATAATTGAATTTAAATGACTGTTTTCTTTCATGAAAATATGTGATATTGTTAACCCAGCTTTGAAAATATGAGAATTGGAATGCTTGTGACTTTTCAGAGATCACACATACAGGAATTGGCAGTTTAGAATTGAATCCAGCCTTTCTAGCACAACCACAGTTTATCCCCAAAACCACAGGTGCTCACTCAGAAAACACTTCAGGGAGAATTGCTTTAAACCCCAGTTGTGTTTTTATAGACTTCCAGTCATCAGGATTTAACAACCTTCCTGATTTCTGCTTTCGTCTTTCTAGGAAACCTGTGACATTTACTTATTGTATTTCACTGAAATAACCACCATTTTCATTCAGACATTTTCCCATTTCTTATATTATTGAACAAAATTATTTCAGTCAAGTGATCAAGCTGCTTGATTACCATTCAACTGAAATCAGACAATTCTGGTCACTATTGTCTTGTGTTAGGATATTGTTGAAGAAGAGACAACTCTCACAAATAATGACTTCAGTGGGGGAACAGGTACAGTGACATGAAGTTCCTTGTTTAGTAGATATCTCCATAAATTTTCTTTAAATAATACACTGGTAGCTGTTTTGATATAGTGTAGTATTTTCTGATCCATTATAGCGTTTGGCTTGATGGAATCTATATTGAGCCCTAAAAGACTGACAGTAATTAGGGGAGTTATGCACTGTCTATAAAAGTTTTGGAGTGAAAATATATCATGTGTCTCAGAATGCAAAGTGTACATTGGAAATATTAGGCATGATTATGTACATCCAAACTCATGGGAAGATTTGTTTGGTACTTTTTCTTTCATGTAGATGAATCACTTATTATGTGGCTAGGGACACAAAGCTGGTATTGTGGATTTTTAAAATATTTTCCAAATGACGATGCAAAACTGGTTAAAACTTTACTGAAAAACGGTATTTGGTAGCTACGCTAGTCCTTTAGGTTTAAGATTATGTCTTGTATCAAAATTTGAGACAGTACTTTTATTATTAAACATAATATAAAGGTGTAAATTAATTGTATCTGCTGCAACTAGAAGTATATTGTATACATGCTACAGGAAAGTGCTTAATATATATGTTGATACCATGTGCAGATCAGCATGTGTCCCAAGCTACTTGATTGATTTTAATTAATTAGCACCATTCAGATGTAGGAAAAGATACTTTTTTTCTTATAGTTTTACAGTTTAAATGTTAATATGGACATGTAACTTAAAATTCACAAGTTTTTAAAACTAGGTTTGGAGATAACCTCTGCATTTATATTTATTTATGCCTATCCACTTTCTCCTCTCTTATTAATGCAGATGAGGTGTGCAGACTAATGCTTTTCAGTTTCACAGATCTGTACACGTGTATAAGATGCTCTGATGACTTGTGATCTCCATCTTCTGCTTGGCCTCATCCTCCCATCTCACTTGTTACATTTTTTTTCAGTGTGCGTAGATTGATCATATCCGTCCTCACTATTACCCAGTAAAATACTTTAAAAGAAGTTTTGGTTCACAACAAGTTGAAAGGAAAGCACAGAGAATTCTCATCTCTTGTCTTCCCGCACACACTCATAGCCTTCCCTGCTTATCCCATTCTGTAAACACAGTGAAATTTGTTAAGATCAGTGACTCTGCATTCGTGTCATTATTAGGATAAAGCCACAGTTTATGCTTGGGTTTCTGGTGTTGTGCTTTTTATGAGTTTTGGCAAATACAAAATGCCAGAAATTGATCTTTTGTGTATTGTACAAAATAGTTTCAATGACCTAAAAATCTTCTAGGCTTTGTTCCCTCAGCCTTCCATTCCCTCTAGTCTTTGATACAGACTTATTTTTACTATCTTCAAAGCTTTGTCTTTCCCAGAATGTCATGTACCTTGAACCATATAGCATAGAGCTTTCAGATCAACTTCTTAGGGATAAACACTAGTTTTCTCCATACCTTTCCGTGGTCTGAGGTCTCACTTGTTCTTGCCTCAGTATTGCACTTAGCGGACACACTGCCACCTGTTTACTCACTCTTCTAATGTAGAACATTTTAGTTATGAACAATTTTTTGAAATTATGAATTAAGTTCCTTTAAACAACCATGTGGTGGGTTTTGTGTTGCCATAAGTTTTCCATTAACTTGGTGATATACAAGGAAGTGTGATCACTTGATTATATGGTATCAGAACTTTTAGTTTTCTAAGAAACTACCATGGCATCTTCCAAAGAATCTGTAGCCTTTTAAATTCTCACCAGCAATGAATTTATTCCTTTTATTCCATATGTCACTAGAATTTGGTGTTGTGTTTGGCCATTCCAGTAGGTAATTAGTGTTATCACATTGTGGATTTAACTTGCAATTCCCTAATGACATAAAGTAATGAAAATTTTTTTGTTATGTTTATGTTACCATTTGTGTCTGGGTATCTCCCAAAGCCACGTCAAGTCATGGCACTGGAAGACAGCAAAAGCAACAAGAGCAAAATGGAGGAGTGGTAGAGGGAAGAGCAAGACTCTTTCCCTTCTTCATATTGTATGCAAACTATCTGCCCCAGGGTGAGTGTAGCTCACACCCATAATCCCAGCATTGGGCCATGGACCAAAATGGTGCCTATTGCAAGAGGTGCCCAAAGCAGTGGCCATTGACTTCTACACATTTATTAGTGTGGCAAATTTCTGCCAGGTAACTGTAGCCATTGGGATTGCTGCACACATATTTTCAATTTCTTTTCTAATAGCAAGCAGTGGAGTGGGTTCTCTGTGATATACAACATCCTGTAGGGTCTTCCATATGAGGGTAACACTACCCGATGAAAAATTATCATGCTATTTTTATTTATCTGAAGTATATATATATATATATATATATATATATGTGTGTGTGTGTGTGTGTGTGTTTGGCAGATTATATGTAAAATATAGAATATAGGATATAGGATATAAAATATAGAACATATATTACTGTAATATAGTCCATAATGTGTTTACTTTCTAAATTGCATTATCTTCTAATCAAATGTAAACATGCATAGTTTGCAAGAAATGTAGTTTTTTTCAATACAAACTGTAGAGTAAAACTCACGGAAGAAAAGCAGCAATTGCTTCAGCTGCTCTACATTTCACCTTGATAAAATTTAAACATTCTTGTTTGACAAGTGAATGTACTGCTAGAAAAAGAGTAAGATAAGCCAGGGGAAATAGAAGCAAACAAAATATTTAGAGGTGATAGATATCCATGTGTAGCATACATTTTTTAAGATAACAAGAGTGCGTCAAACACTTTGCATATTTTTGAGAAAAGGACACAATTTTAAAGCAACCAATAAATAATTTTCTTTAAAAGAATTCAGAACTATTGAAAGACTGACTGTTAAAGAAATTTATATATACATATATATGCACAGTGGACATTGTAGGAGAAAATCTTAGTTATTAATCTCTATAGATCAAATTTTATCTCACTTACATTTTCTCATCTAAAAACAAAGAAAATTGGCACTGCAGCCCAGATTAATTTTCTCTGGGGGATAAAATTCAACAATTACTTTACTTCTGAGTCTTCACTATAAATTTTGGGCCTGAACTATTACAAAACATTAAGCCTTTTAAAAGTAGTTGAAACTATCTATCACTGAGGTGTTAGTCAAAAAGTAAATAGAGGGCTGGCGATATAGCTCAGTGGAATAAGCGCTTGCCTAGCAAGCGCAGGGTCCTGAGTTCGATCCCCAGTACCGCAAAAAAAAAAAAAAAAAAAAAAAAAGTAAATAGAGAAAATTGTAATGTACATCCCTTATTGGGATCAGGGGTCAAAAAATAAACATTGGAAGAAACACACTACCTACATTCTTAGTGGTGAGAAATTAAGAAGGTGAGTTTTGCACATCAGAGAGAAATGTAAATTACAGCCTAAGGAAATCAGTGAACACATCTGAAATGGATGCGGGCATTGTTTATTTCAAAATGGGCGTGAGTGCTGTATCTGACAACAAGAAGAGATCAATTACGTTTTTCCTTTGAAAGTGGAAATTTTAATTGGCGTGGGATTTAACACAGTCTGCAGAGTTTTTCAATAGTGGGCTATAAATTGATTTTACTAATCACATGCTTACTGCCAAATTTAAAAATGTATTATATGTCAGATAATATTGGTATATCTGTATAGCATCTTACAAATTCAAGTAAATTTAGCTTTGTAATTGATGCAGCTCTGCGATCCTACCTGAGCCTCCTGGAGGACTAGGTTTATAGGCATATTGCCATCACGCTTGGCTTAAAATTCATTTTTTACCCATAACGGCAATTATTTAACTCTCAGTTGCCTGTTTATGCCTCCATGCTTCTCAAATCTGCCCATTAAATCATCTCAATGGCTACTTAACACAGCAAAAATAGACAAAATCAAGAAAACACTTTTTCTTTCAGTCTCTTTCTGTTCATTATATTATTCAAATAAAATCAAATATATCCTAATCCTTTCATTGCTTCTCAACTCCATTGCTTTCAATCTAAAATCTTGAAAAATTGAGAACGAACAGGAGGCGACAGGTATTTTATGTGGTATTTATGTAAGTTGGTTGTACAGATCAGTAGTGAGTCCTACCATATTAATAGATTGAGATCTGTCTGAAATTTTTTTGCAAAAGTGTTTCATCTGTGTGTATAATGAGCCCCACAAAACAGAACAACTACTCAAATTCTTTAAACACAAAGATCCAAATTTGGAAAACAAAACAAAAGATGTAGACATCAATGAATTAAATTTCCAGATTAAAATAGTCATGCCAGATGACTTTTCATTGGCAAATTTAAAGATATTTATTGCTCATCTTCCATGTACACACATCTCCGACTGGGAAGAGCCCTGCTCTGTTACAACTCCCCCAGCTGAATGGAAACAATGTCATCTTCTCAAATGTGACACCTGTGGACAAAGTTACCGAATAAAGTCAGAATGTCCAGTTCAACTTCAACTTCAGATTCTTTGGCATTAAAAATTCTGACTGCATTAGAAACAACACAGAGCTTCACTAAGCAAGATGGTAGGAATGCAACAATGGTCATTATATTGTTCTCTCTTTAAAATAAAAAATAAATGAAAATGCATGTAGCATCTCCACGTGAGAGGTAGGAATTCAATGAAAATTTTTGATTCACCAAAGTAATGAAGAAAGAAAAAGAAAGATTAAGAATAATAGTGCATTCGTCTTTACGTTCTTCTGAATTGCTCTACATGACAGACATTGTTCATTTTATCCGAGAGCTGACAGGGTTCTCACCACGCTTCACTCTTGCTTTGCTTTTCTGTTGTTGCTGTTTGTCTCCTCACCATTCTCTCTGTAGATTTTCAATGTCATAATTCTTCAGCTATTTTACCTTAAAGAATGCAGTATCTCTTTCATTATCAATCATAGCTACTTATTGAAATTCACAAGGGGGTATTTTCAGATTCTTATATTGATGTGCCTGTACTATTTTTGTAAGAAGTCGAAACAAATAATAGTCACAAGCCAGTCTGGCTATCAGCCACTGAAAGTGTTATTACTAAGTCTTTTCTTATTATTGACTCTTCAAATTTAGAAAAAACTCAACAATTTATTGACTATACTGTTGCTCTACAGCAGTTCTTATCCTGATAATAACAAAATCAAACTCATCATAAAAGAGTTATCCTTTTAAAATATGAACAAGTCAAATTCTACTTTCAAACACTGTCCTTGGAGAATGTATTGGAGAACCAATATAAATGAGACCTGCAGCTCTGCATAATATTTCCAATCTGTTCTGGCAGATCACTTACCCTCCTCTGAGAGAGAGTTATGCTTTAGGTGTGTCTTGAGTATGTCCCACAAAGTCTCACTTGTTTAAATGTAATACTCATTATGGCTATTATGAACATAGTAATTTAATACAACTCTAGTGTTTAAAGAAGGCAAATTTTGGAGGTAATTAGATGGAATAACTTCTCTAGAGTGGAGTTTTGTAACTGAATCTTCATAGTTTTATATGAAGAGAGAAAAGAGCAAAAGGCCCACACACTGACATGCACACATACACATGCATGCACTTGCCCTATATCTGGTCATATGGTATTGTTCATCACTGGAGGACTCCACTAGCGGGAAGACTTCAACAAATATACCTCCTTAATCTTAAACATTGAGAACAAAGATAAACTTTTTTACTTATAACTCATCCAGTCTGTAATATTGTGTTAAGCCAGAAGCAAATACACTAAAATGCATATTTTGGAACATAGACATTGATAAAATACCTCTTTTTTATACCATATATATTCCCATTTCCATAACATTTTAGTCAATTTGTGAACATCTCATTTTTTTTATTCTTTCTTCCTTCTTTCCTTGTTGGTACTGGGATTTGAACTCAGGAGTTCACACCTACTAACTATGTACTCTCAAAGCAAGATGCATTACCAGCACCAAAATTTCAGTTTCTTTTAAGGGGTTTTCACTCTGTGTTGAATTTTATAGTATTTTTAAAATTCTTTCAAATTTTGTTCACTTCTCAGGTTAACAGTATGCATGTTGTAAGAGATTGGGCACAGCTCCCAGTCAGGAAAATAATCTGATGTGTAAACGACTGGTACTATGAGTGTACTGCATCACTAAACTATGATACCTGGTAGGCTACATATGGTAAATATATTTTCTTACGACATTTTTAACACGCAATGTGTTTAGTTGTACGCAAACTCAGCAGAAGTAAAGAACTATCTGTATATTAAATTAAAAGATTGATATGTCATGAAAACAGATAAGCAAAAAAATTAAGCATGTAAATATACTGTGAATTAATGAACTATATTTTAAATTTATTTTATACATTTTAATATACCTTGTTACATAGAGTTTAAGAAATCAGGTTCTCAATTTAAATAATCATTTCAATTCTAAGGAAGCTGACAACTTTTTATAATCTATTAGCAAGTCTTCAATATTTTTAGCAATGTTTATTAGCAGTTCCAATATTTATTTATTTTTACTGGTGACCTTAAAGGTCATAAATGTACCAAAATTTATGATAACTGATCATATATAATCTCATAATTTATCAACATGTTGGAAAGTAACTTGGAAAGTTATATGAGCTGGAACTTGATTGTGGAAAATGGTAATATATTTCTCATCTTTTTTTTACCATTTTCTTAATTGAGAAAATTAATTTGAGGTTATTTAATTAAAGATAGCATAAAATTATACTATTATAAATTACTAATTATAAGTAAATAATTTATTTGAACATGAAGAAGGAAATGAAATAAAAACAGAAAGAAGGAAAAGTGAATGGGAGGCAGAAAGAAAAACACAGAGTTAGGATGAAACAAAATCAATACCAAGAATGCATGATACAAAAGAAACAAAGAAAATAATGAATTGTGAAAACACAAGCATTTGAGGTAAGATCTTCAAAAATGTTGTCAGAAATTATTTGCATTAAATCTATGAACATATATTTAAAAGAATAACAAAATAAAATGATAGGCAGTGATAAATTGATAAAGAATCAAAAGGAAAAAGGATTAAATTAGTAATATTTAGACATTTTATCTTCATGCATTAAATCAGTTTTCAATACATAATGTTTGAATTATTTTTAATTAGAGGCATGATATGGAACAAATTGAATCTTTACATACTGAAAAGTGGTATCATATAAAAGATATGCTATCTACTTTTAAAATTATTAAAATTATTCAGAATTCCTGACAAGATGTTATGAAATTATAAATTAAAATTTGTGTACAATAAAGACCAGATAAACAATATAACAAAGTGTGTCTTGCATTGAAAGGTTTAGTTCTGACATTTTTTCTAAAAGGTATACACGTGAAAATCTTTTCTCTTCCAAGTTATTACTATAATTGCATTAGAGATTACATTTGCAGTGACTCTGCCAGGAGGCAGAGTATTATCTCTACATAGACCTTGGGTTTCTCTAAATGTAGTCTCTCTCCCTTCTCAAATTTGGGATTGACCCTATGGTAAAAAGAGTTTCGTGGAATAAAATGATGGCAACATTTTGTCAGCTCTGAATCTAGACTTCAGTTCCCTTGGCCTTTCTTTCCTTCTGTTAGAATGTAGATAGAAGGAAAGCTGGGATAATTGTACTGCTAATGTCTGATGGCTTATTGAAAGGCATGTTTAATGCTTAATGTTTTGGCCAATTTTGCAAGCTCATATCTGGTAATCTGAACAACTAACTTAAAGACAGCAATATGCAATATCAACTATTGGTAAATTCTTAACATCTTGTTTAGTGACGCTCTGTATCATTGCTAATGTTTTATTTTTTAACTATTTTTGTTCTCTTTAATGGTTTGATCAGTCTTGCATTCTTACATCTGGTCTTCTGAGCAACTTCACTGAAAATAACAATATATCATATAGCAACCACTGTTAACTTCTATCATTTTGTTGTAAAACCCTGTATCATTTTTATTGTTTTTGCTTTATTTTGTTTTTGTCAATATTGTTGTTATTTTGTTACTGGTTTTTATTCTCTTTAAAATACAATGAGAAGAAAATGCTAAAGATAAAAGAAATGAGGAGCAGGTAACTTCATATGTTATATAACACAAGTAGAACAAGATCAATGATGCATTTATATTAACCTGAGTCCAGTTTAGATAGGTCAGTTCACATCTGACAGTTTAATGACTGACTTATAATGCCTGACCCTTTAAAACATGATTTTTATATTGTAACATAGTAATTTTGTAGTACATACTCACAACATCTAATTTAAAATACAAAATCATAAACTTAGCAAACTACTCATAGTGGCCCCCAAGTCAAAGTTTGATTAGTTATGAGAGGAAATTTTAGATGTGGAGAACAGTGCCCGTTAAACCATAAAGAAATGGGGTCAAGAGATCAAGAAATCAAGAGATGACGGAAATTGATAAGTTTAAGATATACTTGGGGACAACAGTTCTAGATTTTAATCTGCTTATGGGATGATTTGTATTCAGATTGTCCAGAGCTCTCTCATTTGAAACAATATTAAGTTCTGAAAAGGAAAGAAAATAATTTGATTAAGAACAAAATCCCTGTTGTTGGTCTGTCTAGTTTTACAGCATTCTGTTGTTTCTTTGCCCATATATTTATCAATACAATAGTAACTAATACATACAGTGACCTATATCCTAAATCATTTTACAACAGATACAATAAACTCTCAATAAATATTTGATACCATCATTTTAAGGGTGCAATGTTTTTGAAGCATATATTTATAATATCTAAATTTGAAACAAAGTTATGACCTCTGTATATTGCATATATTGTGTATTTACATACTCTATAAAGTTCAAATAATTTAGCATCACTGATGAATGTGGTACATGTAACAGTGCTTTTAAATTTTGACTGTATTCAAGACAATTTAGAAGAATATTCTACATAAAAGACTCTTGCAATGACCTATATATTATATGATAATATAAAATTGGAACATATAAGATTTATTTTGATGTCATGTTTTAATATTGTATAGGAATTATGGTAGTTTCTCACTTGTAGAATTCTCATCAAACATATAATTTTAAATAAAATAAGGTATATATTTATTAAAAGGTAGATAAATATATCCATGGTCCAAATCCTACTTCTCAGAATTGCTCTTAAAATGTAATATTGGAAATAAAAAAGAAAATCAAGAAACATGATATTTTCTTGATTCTTTAAGAAGTGTTATTGATTTATGCGATGAATCTTGAGATTTATAGATAGGATTTTGAGACTGAACAGTTAATTGAACTGTCAGACTAGAAAATGTTAATGTAAGTTAATTATTGAAACTGCTCTACCTAAGGTAAAGTTATCAATTTCTGAGATGAAATAAGCAATTTTTATAAAAATAGTATGACTTATAGGAATTATTTTAAAAATGGTACAAAAAATATACAGTTATTAAATATTTTACATCACACATGTAGAAAAGATAAATCATCACAGAAGTGAAAGTGCCCAGTAGAAATTTGAATATCTGTCTCAGGTACTTCTCTCTCATTGTTGGGCCAAAATACTCAACACCCAAATTTAAGGAAGGAGAGGTTCATTTAGCTGTTTATAAAGGTTTAAATCCATAATCAGTGGCTCTAAGGCAGAGTGTTGCATGGCAGAAGGCAACAGTTCATGATAGTAGAAAACAGCAAAAACAACAAAGAGGAGCAAGACTTTTCCTCCTTTATATTGTGTGCAGGCTACCTGCCCTAGAGCAGGAGCAGCACTTATACCCTCAACCCCAGCGCTAGACAGTGAACCAGTCACAAACTCTAGATTCAGCCTTCTCTGAAAATACCACCCCATGACTGCATGAGGCTTTGGGGGAACATATAGACACAAACTATAACAGCATCCGTAGTAACTATAAGAAAGATATTTTGTGTACAAATGTTCTGTGTTCAAGTGAGGAGTCTTATGAAATAATATATCTCTCTAATTATTTTTAATGATGGTGAACTACTTTATCTTATGTATATAAAATATTTTATATCCTAAAATGTGCACTCGAGTCTTTCACAATGGAGCTGCAATAAAAATATTTATGATAATATTCAGCTTTTTACTTATTTATTGGTGTATTTATTTTTGAGACAGAGTGCACTATTTGTAGTGCAGGCTGTCCTAGAATTCACTATATAGTCCAGGATGTCCTCGATCTCAAAGTGATTCTCCTGCTTCAGCCTCCTCCAACTTCATTACACATAAGAAGTTAAATATGATGATATTACACATTAATAAACATTTGTTCAAACCAATAAATGCTCCATATTTTCAGACAAATTCAGATCTCCATGCAACAGAATTCACAGAAATCTTTCAATCTCAAAATTATCTGCTCAGTATAATCAGCTATCACATGCAAATGACATTAATATATTAAAAGACCTTTGAAGTTTGTGTCAATGAGCCCTTATGCTTTTGACTTATAATGAGTTTTAAACTTCATAAATTATTTTATTTTCTGCTTCTAAAATAAAAGCAAGACACATACCAGAATATAAAACTACAAAGCTCTTTGAGGTTCACCCACTGAGTACTGCTATACCCTGTGTGTTTGAGCCATTGAAGTTGCCAAAAAATATGTCAGTACAGATTTAACGAGCACCACCTATGACTTCTATTTGTGATTTCCCACTTGGAAACTTCAGATATAATTAGTGCCACTGAATAACTGAAAAACGAAATCAGACTTCTAGTTACATTATAAATTAGAAATGAGAAGAATTAAGTTATTCAAAAAGAGACTAACTAATAAATCTGTAGGATATTTTTATTCACTTCCAAGTTATCTTCTTTAGAGCATTCCTTGATAAAAGGATGCCCACGTATAATCTGAGCCACAGCCTGAGGAAGTGTAAGGACTCTGTTCTCGTGCCCACCATACTCACACATTCTTTAGTCAAGTAATTGTCCTAACTAAGTATTCGGTCTGTAAATATTTTGCCTCATGCTGACATCTTCCTCTGGCTGGTTAGAACTGAGGCCCTTATATCTCTGTAATGAACAGAAAAGAGTTCCTTTGTCCCATAAACAGCTTTTTAAATGAATATTTATATATTTTTGAAAACAAGTTTCTTCTGTCTTGCCATTTATCCTTGGGGGGCAATGAGGGGACAAAGTTGAAAGATATACAGGTGTTTAAAAAGAAATTTATGTATGTGCACAATATGAATTGTCAGTATCTAGTCCAGTTAAGATATAGCATCTTTTCTCTCCTTATCATAACTGCATATTAGGAGACTTCTAGGTATCTCCTCATGCAAATGTCATTTTACAAAAGACAGTCAAAATTACTTGGAATTTTCAGTATCAAAATATATGAAAGAGAAAACCAACTCTAATTTTCTGGTGATATTACAGAGTGCATCCTACAAAAGCTAGTCTTGGTTTCATTTTCATTAAACTGGATTTTAGTGTACACAACCTAATATTTAAGAATCAGTAGAACCTATAAATCTGTGGTTCTGTTTGATAGAAAAAATACAATATTTTGAATGGAAAATTACTTATTCTGAAGTATAACTAAAATTATTTCTATGATGACGAATTATCTGAATCTCATCTCTGAGCAAATGGGAGTAAACAAGGCATATTTTATAAAAGACAGAGATATGAGAATATATGGTGTGACTGAGAGAGAATAAAAATGTCTTATTATAATGCATAATCAGTTGATTACAATGATATCTGATTTTTGGTTATAAGGACAATAGTTTGTAAAAAACCACCCATCATCTACCTTTCAGGAGACCAACATTGAAGCCTGTTGATAGAACAATGCTGTTTATGAGATTAACTGAAACCAAAAGTGAATTTCAGCATATCATTAGATACCTCAAACTGTGTAGGTGTAGGAAGATATCTATGAGATTTTAAGGCTCAGAGTATTTGCTATATAATAACTGTATAGTGATGAGCGCAACGTGTCAAAGATGTGATGAGAAACCTGTAATTTTTATACAAAAATGATGTCATTTGACTCAAATACTTATTTTTGAGGGGGAAGTGTTTTTTATTATAAGTAGATAAACTGTTATTGCACATTCTTGGCATTTAGCACAGGAACAATAATAAAACCCTGACTCCTTATTATGGCTGTGTCTAGATGTTCCACCAAAACCAAATGCAATCAGCAATAGGCCTTTTCCAGAGGTGGCTAGATGTACAGCATGTGATGCTGGGATCAAGAGTACGTACTTACTGAATCAGTCCACTGATTGGTTTGGCACTATCTTAATCCCAGGCACCTGGATACTATATAAAGGACAGAAAGAAGTTGCAACCTGTGTCTTGTTGACTGCCCCACTGCTTTCTGTGTCTGTAGACTGGTTTTTTTCTCTGCAATGCCCCTGTGCCATGTCACCCTGCCTCGGAACCAGCCAGTGATGAACTGAAACTTCTACAAACTGTGCCAGAATAACCCTTTTCTCCTTTGACTTTGTTGGGTATTTTGTCTTAGCAACGAGAAAAGTAACTAAGACACTAAAGAATGACATTTTAATACAGGAATAAAATAAGTGTTTCTTCAAAATATTGCATAATATAGAGAAAGAAAAACAACTATTTTCAGGCAAAATAAAAATCACAACTATAAGAATAAACAAACTCAAACCATCATAATCAATATGGAAAATGGAAAACAAATCAATCTCTATCGGCTATGTGTATTGTACCTGTGTTTTTCTATGTGAGCATAGCTTTTATAGACCTTCAAAAACTGCATCAGTTATTCTTTGCAAAAATGTCATCCTCAGGCACAAAAGTGAGAATCAATAATTTATTCTTTATCTTTCTAATGCTTAATTTTGTTCTATCAAGTTTAGCTCAGTTTTAACAGATGGAATAAAACTTAACCTTTTCTATTGCCACTGAGTCAAGAGTTACAATAATTATTCACAACTACAGGGGACCATGTATAAACCTGACGAATATAGACAAAACTCAATCACTAATGAACCCACAATAAATAGCAGAATGCTATGTGCATAGTAGGGGCTGAAAATTTTTAATGAATCAATCAATGCATATTTAGTATTTTGTTTTCTAGTCCTTGATTTATACATGGCTTTCAGCTGGGAAATAATGCCTTCGAGTCATATCATGTAGCAATTTTCACAATCCTCTTTTGGTAAGATTTATTTGAAGTACATACACCACATTCGATGCAGTTTGTCAAAGTTCATATCAACTCTACCTTTCTAACAGTGCAAAATGGGATCTTGTAATTCTCCTTAAATTTTTTTAATAAAAGTGGAATTTTAAATAGTCCAGATAATTTATATGCTAATTCTCTTTTTAATCATTTATTAAATTATAGGACAAGCAAACCCTCAATGTTTTCAATCATATTGTAGCAGAAAATGCTCTCCTCAGCCAGCCAGTATACTTGAGTTTGTTAAATGTCCAGGTAGTAATTCCTGTTCTAGTTCCAGTTGCTCCTGTCTCTTAGAAATGGTTTGTCATTGCGATGTATAGATGGTCACTATGATGCACATTGTATAAACCAATCCCCAATCAACAGGCCATTCTGCCTCTGTACTTCCTGCTTGCTCCCTTGTGAACTCTAGACCACCAAAGAGTAGAGGCTGATATTCAGGGAATGATCCTGATCTGTGCATGTTAATGTAAATAAATCTGTTTCCAAATCATAGGTGTAGTTACAGTGTTGCTGCTTGCCATTGCCTCTCACGTGGTGGCCAGTAAAACCGACCATCCTGAGCTCTTTGGTCACCAGTCATGGCTGTCACAGACGGAGCAAGGACCTCTCCAGGCCCTGAGGGGAAGTTGTGCTCTTATGAGTTCTCAATTCCCCTTGGAGGTCTGCAGCAGGATTCCTTGCTCCCCACCTTAGCAGTCACACTGGGCCCCAAAGGGAGAAGAATACTGTCTGTCTGTCTGTCTGTCTTTCTGTCTGCCTGATTCTGGTACAATCCCTAACAGCAACCCAGTTAGTCAGTCTGTCAGTTGTAATCATTTTGAGCAAAGGAAGAACTTGTTCACTCTTATTAGTTAAAGTCCCCTCAAGGGATGGGGGATTGAAGTGTTTAACCTCTGAGTGGTGGCTGATTGTGTGAATGAGTGGACTGGACATTGTAAGCAATAGGCTGCCCAGTCTGTGTACCGACACTGAGAAGCATCAGTTGTGGTGGTTGATTGGGCCCTTACCTCCAGTTCTGTGGTGATTGACATATTGCACAAGGGAGGCCTCACACCCTTTTAGCTAAGTCATGCCTATGTCCCCTCACAGGGTGCAACCAGGTGGGTGTCAAAATGATCTCTGAGGAGCACCCACCCTTTGTCTGTTGCACCATCATTCAAGGGAACAGAACACACACATACAGATAGGAATTAATTAGTCAAAACCCACAGTCCCTGACTGCAGGTAAAAGGTCTTTTATGGAATTAAAAACAAAACAAAACCACTCCTTGCATCTCGCAGAAAAAAGAGACCCATTCTTCCCAACAATTTTGCCTTGGGGCCTTCATCAGCCACTGCAGTTGCCGTCAACAGTTGTACCCCTTCCTCCCAACTCATCCACTTCCATCCAATTGAACTGGCTCCAGCTAAGCCTTGCTGGCATTCAGGCCTATAGATTCCTGACCTTTCTGCTTCACAGCCACACCTGCCCTGGTCAGAGGGGATCATCTAATGCTAATCCAAGATGATTGCCAACAATTCCTTCTGATTGCCACATTCTCACTAAGGAAAAACTGTGCTGTCAGCTTTGACAAATGAGCTGCACTCAGTTGGGCCTGAATAGATAGGACAGGTGGAACACTACCAAATTGAGCCACCAAGAGCCCATGGTCATTGCAAAACTCAGGAGCAAATTTGTCTTTTCTGGTAGGCAATGGAGCAGAACTCTTTGCTTCTAAAGTTCTCCCTGTCAAAAAGTTACCATCACCAGAGCAGCTGGGACTCTTGCCTCTCACCCCTTCTGACAGGCACACACTTGCAGCCTGAGAGGACATCTCACCAAAAATGAATTCCTGTATAAGCCAGTCCTCATATTGCTTCTCGGAAGAGACTTCTCTTGAAGTAAGAAGTGTCCACCTCTTTGGCACCAAGCTAGCCAGCCTCCCTCTTGTTTAACCCTGCACTTTCAACTTTGACTGTGCCCAGAGAGAAAGATGATGCTTGCATCAGCCTGAGATAGATAACTGCCGTCCTGAAGCTCTGGAAAGTCTCCTCCCAGAGGTAGGAACTAAGGACTCACTCCAGGCCTGGCTATCAACCATGGCATCTCACCTCAACACCCTCACTGCTGTCGGTTGTCATAAGAAGCACAAACAGGCATCCAGCCATACACCAGCATGATAGACTGTTAATTTCCTTGCACAAGATCCCTGTGCCATCAGCAATGTAGCCTTCACCTTGCACTCTGAAGTTCCTGACATATATACCCTTTTTGGATTATTCTAGATTTAAAAGATACCTTCCTCTCTTTGCAGGTTGCTCTTATAAACCCCTTCATCTGGGAAGATTAATTGCCACAAGTGTTTAAGAACTCTTTAGCTATTTGGGGAAGACTCTAACAATTGATTTGGCCAAGCCATCAGTGCCTTTTCTCTGAGGTTTTTCTGTCCCTTCCAGCTCCACCATGGTCCCCTAAACAAACAGTATAGACAGTAAAACTTTGAAAATATAACTCTCCTACCTGTAAAGTCAGTTCGAGATCTCGGAGGTGCCAATGCCAGCATGATCGCCCTTCATATATACGTTCCCCAGTCTTCTGTCACCCATAGTCTACTGGCACACCTACCTGGAACTAAAGAATGACTTCTTCTGCTACTGATTTTCTCTAGTCAGCCAGCTCCTCTTTGCAACTGACCTGGACTCAACCTCTCAGAGGTTCAGTATCTTGTTCTCTCTTTGGAGAAACCCTCACAGTCAACTTCCCGAGTTTTCCAGAACGACACTGGAGCTACCTGCTGGAAAGACAGAAAATCTCTATATAATATCTAGCAAAAGCTGGTTACAAGAAAGAAACTCTACAGATTTCTTGCTGCTGCTGGCTTCTATAGGATCTGTATCCTTGAATTCACAAGATCAACGATGCTTGCTCAGACTGTCCGCCCCTGGGAGTGCTCAGTGTCTCACCTGTGCAAACACTTGGGTCTAATAGCTAAGAGCTTCTTCCCTACTTTGTGTTTGTGCCTTCATAGTCACTGCTCTTCTCATCAAGAAAGCTGACAAGCTCATTCCAGGCTGAGACTTAACTATCGAGGTGCTGCATCCTCTACTGTGTCTCATTCAGTACCATGCCTGTCTGGCACTGACTAATGAGCTGTTTTAACCTCCTGACAGATGCTGAGTACACCATGTTTATGGATGGAAGTAGCTCTATTAGGAGTAGAGTTTCACAGGATAGATATGCTTTAGCCACCTTGCACAAAGCTATGTGGGCCAAACTTGTGCTTAAAATATTCTGATCCAGGGGCCTAAGGCCCCTCTGGGGATCCAACCGATTGAAACATCGACTGCAGTGTGGTGGATTGAAAACTTGTTGTTAGCTTGTAACACCCAGTTGAACTGAATCATTGTGGAGCTAGATGTGCAAGGCCCACTTGAGGATTGTTGCCAACCAAATAAAAATGAGAGCTGGGGAAGAAGAGGTGCTTGTGATTCTCCTGGAGGAACTTGTCATGCTAGCTTTACTGATATTATCTCAGATGTTCTCATTGTTAGAGGAGGTTGGGACCTTACTGTTGCTGAGGATAGCTGTGGTAATTTTTAGGGGAGCTCTGGTCGTTACTTTGAGTATCACTTTATGGCTCCAGTGCAGACCCTTCAGCCTGCTGGAACAGCTCCTTAATCCTGCTGGCACAGACTTTCTATCTTCCACCGCTGACCTTGGGGTCTTCTTAGCACAGATCCTTGAAACAGGCTTGCATAAGACATTGTCATGGGCTCTTGGCCTCCAGTTGCACTCGCAGAGGGCATTGTTTTTGGCTCTAGGTACTCAGATAGACTCATACAGGATGTTGCCTTGGGATCTAGGCCCTCAGCTGGAATTTGAGGGTGTTTAGTGCGTGGACAGCTTTCCCTATACTCTTTTGAACTTGACTCTTTGTGTGACTATTATAAAATAATCTTACAAATTATGTGTCTTGTATTAAACTGTTTCCCTTGCAAACCCTGACTACAATACCTAGACAGAAAAAGGAAGAAATCCTTATTGGTACTCCTGGAGGATCCATCCAGTCAGAGCCAGATCTCCCACCATATGCTCTGCAAGCTCAAGCTGCAGTGCTGGTGCCAATTTCCCTGTAGCTAGCTCAGGTTTCAGCATCTGTGTCTTTGGCCCCAA
The DNA here is from genome assembly GCA_004027595.1 of Dinomys branickii. Classification (NCBI taxonomy): domain Eukaryota; kingdom Metazoa; phylum Chordata; class Mammalia; order Rodentia; family Dinomyidae; genus Dinomys; species Dinomys branickii. Next base: position 27,753 of record PVLD010014973.1, read on the forward strand.
ATCCCATCACCTACTCACACTGAGTAAAACCTTATAGGTGCCTACTATAAAAATCATACCTAGACATGACCTACAGCATATTGGATATAGGCCTTGACATATTGCATATAGGCCACAAGAAATATAACCCTACCGAAACAGCTCCAAAGATTTAGCTAAGTTGTCAGCTATACCTTTAGGCACTCCTACACAAACACACATAAACCAGGTTCATATTAACTACCTCTACAAGTTTAAAACTCCAGCTTTAGAGCCACTGGAAAAAATTATCTAGACCAGACATCTTACTCAGAAGAGACAATGCACTCAATGCCCTGCTCTGGTCACTCTGCATGCTGACCAGTGTATGCACAGCTGAAGCCCGAGGACACGTTTTACCAAATTGCTCCCTTGATTTTTGTTTCTTTTCAGGCTGCTTATCTCTGTCCTTGCTTCCCTGCCCCCCTGCCCATGGCTAGCTGTGACTTTTGCCTTAAACTCTATAGATTGTTGTCCCAAAAGAATAGAACAATCAGACTCCTGATCAAGATTTGATGAACCTACAAGACACATTAGACACTCTCCTAGATCAGATGAATTCCTTCATTCCTTTGTCAGATATAAATCACAAACTCTTGGTGAAAGAACTTCGAGTCTTAGGGACTTTGGTTAGTACCCTTCTTACGATCACTGACCACACTAATGTTACTGATTCTAGTTGGGCCTTGTCTCAAAAGATCACATGTCACATGCCTACCAAAGATGTGCTATGAAAACTAAAAGAGGGAGGAAAAGTAGTAGAAAATGCCCCCACCAGCCAATATATACTTCAGTTTGTTAGTTGCCCAGATAATAGTTCATATTCCAGATCCAGTTGCTTCTGTCTCTTAGAAATGGCTGGTCCCTGTGGTACATTACTGGTCAATCCCCAACTGATGAGTCATTCTGCCTTTGTACTTTCTGCTTATCTCATATAAGCCCTAGACCATCAGAGATCTGTCTCAATCGGGAACAATCCCTGTAAGTGTCCATTGGTGTAAATAAATCTGCCTCCAAATCCTGTGTTTCTGTTTGCCATTGCATCTGATGTGTTGGGTAGGAAGACTGACCGTGCTAACCTCTTTTATCACCAGTTATGGCCTTCGAAGACAGAGCAAGGATCTCTCCAGGTCCCTCAGGAAGGTGTGCCCTTAAGGAAATATACTGATTAATACATGTTTATAAGTCTGTAGAAACACAAACATGCAATCTATCATCACTAATTCCTGCACTCTCAGTATTCTCACTATGCATCTATCAGACCAACATTAGTGACAGACCGATATTAGTTATAGTTAGTATAATTTAATAAATAGGTAGCTATTCAGTAATCTATAACATCTATGCTAATTATCTACAATAATTTGGTGTAATACAATTAATGAATACTTCTAGTCTAATTAATACAGTCACCTAAGGAAAAAAGTCCACCTTCAATGTGGTTTTATCATCCTTATAATTAATTCACTTTACTTTTTAACACTGAATGTGAAGGAGGGCACTGATAGGAGCAATTTCATCCTGAAATTTTTAGCAAAGTAATGACATATCTTTTGTGTTCACATGCATTTGGTACATTTACTCACAGAGTACAGTAGGGGAAACTCTACTGTTAGACATGAGGTGTGCTCTAGAGGAAGAACTTTTTTGATATTTTCTTTGCCTTCTGTTAACCCCAGTTGTGTTCTGATAAAGGCAATTCCTATTTATTGTCTTATATACCCCCACATGCACTGTGAAATGTATATTGTGTCGAGAGTATTCCCCCTTCACTTTGTAATACCCACACACTTACACAAACATAATCTTGTACATGTATGTATGTATGCATATGTGTATATGTATATGTATAATGTATATGTATATTATATGGGGAGGGAGAGAGAAGTATGTAGTTAGAGCTGTGGTTTCCTTGGCAATGCTATTTCCAGTTCAACTGCAAAATTTATGAGATTCATCATTTTCTGCCAGTCACTTCCTGTTCCTTTTATTTGTGCCCTCAGTCCTGTGGACACACACAAAACATTTCTCTAGGCATTGTTCTCTGCTTCGCTTCATTTCTCTGTCTTCTGTATCTCAGAGTAACTGTGCATCCTTCAAACATATCTGAGTTAAATAAGATTTTCACAGATAACATTTAATCTGATCTTTTCTAAAGGGTAAAGCATTTTCCTTTAATTGAAGGAACTTGAAATAATATATTTTTTGATCTGAGGCATTTCTCATCCTTGTTTTCTACTTTTGAGTCCTAAAGCATCTGACTTTTCCAATCATGTGGAATCACAAGTTTCTCTTTCCAGTTTATTCCTACTCATATAAAAGTCACTTCCTTTGAAGTTTTTAACTTTATTCATCTCTTCAGTACCACAGCCAAGTCAGGACTATCACTCTGACTTCCTTCCTTTCTGTCTGCCTTGTGCTCCCTTACTTTTTCTGACCATGCCGCCTGCCATGGTAGGGGTGTCTTTTGAAGTTAGTCTGACTGACAAGGAGCTAAAGTGTGAGTGGGCCAACATTCCAGGAGGAACAGCTTCCTAGGGACAACAGGAATATATTTCAAAGCAAACTTTCCTCTGACAGAACTTTGATATGACTGCTGCAACCAGCAGTTTGATTAAGCATTTTAAGTGAAGTTTTGTAAGATTCTTAGAGACATAGATTCACTTAAAACGATCTACTTTTATGACTTACAGAAATTGTGAAATAGTAATAGTTGTTTTTAGTTTCTTGTGTATTACTTGATATTTATCAGAAAAATGATGAGAGAAATATCTGAGGGATGTCAAGCAGTAACTGCCTTATTCATCAAGAATTTAAGAACAATGATAAAATAACTTTAACAGGACCATAATATTACTATGACTGGAGATAAGATAATGTATTTTTCTAAATTATACTTGATTTTCTTTATACTTTACTGAAGACAGGCACCAGGTTTTAGAGTCAGAAATATGACTATAATTTTTTCAGCATACAATTCCTTTTTTCCTTTAACTTATATAGGCTTTTATTCAATGCTATTTCAAAATAAAAATAATTTTCATATTAGCAACTAAGATTAATTTGCATAATTAATATTGATTAAATTTGTTAATTCTCAAATTCATGTAAATGCTTCTTTGAGTCCTTCTCCCCCCTAAAATATTGTTTGATAAGTTCCCTTAATGTTGCAATTAAACTCTTTATCTTCAAAGAACTTTATTGTGCTATTTTGCAAATAATGTAACTAGAGTTGATATGAATTTAAATTGGTTTCATTTTAGTATGACCTTGCTAATGTTTATGAATACTTACACATATACCGCACATGTATATAATCACTCTGCAGTCTATAACATGGAGTAGAACACTGAGTCACAGGTAACTACATTGTCAGAAATATTAGATAATTCTAAACTTTTTCCCAAATTGATGGAATTATTTTGAATTTAATAATAATCTACAGGGACTTTGTTGCACAGTTTCAAAATGCAAAATGTTCTACTTATCTCTTGCTTCATTACAAATTAGCCCAAATATATAGTGGCTTATACATGTATCTATATCTAAATGTATCTACATTTCATTATTATGTTATGTGGTTCTTGACAAAGACTGAGGAACCCTGCTGGATATTTGTCACAGATTTTAGCCCATGAATTTGCAGTCAGGCTGGGATGGAGGAGTAGTGAAATCCCGGGCCATCAAATATCTCATAGTCAATGCTGAATATCTGCTGGGCTCATATCTAGAGATCTCAGGAAAAATATCTAATAACATCCTCTGGATGTGCCCTGGATTTTCTCTTCCATGATGTTTGAGTTCTAGAAGAAAGGCTCATGAGGACAAGATGGGCAATATTTCACCTTTTATAAAAAAGCTTAAAAATTACACAGTATATTATCTATAATAATTTTGGGCTAAACCAGATTCAAAGGCAAGAAACACTAGTATGCACTTCTCAGCAGTAAGAATACTATATGAGCTGGTAAACATGGTTTGTGAAATGAGAAATCCTATTGTAGCCATTTGGAGAGGCAGAACTGTCCATGCTTTTGCTTGCTACATAGAATTTTCTGTATTTTCTCATTCTTCAGTGGAGGTAACTAATTTTGAATTTAGTTTAGATTATTAACCCTTTAGTACAATGGAAAACTTTTGAGATAATAAGATATGTAAACATTTAAATAAGAATAAATTATTTTACTATTTATTTGGATAAATAAATTAGGCTTAACTTAAATTTATTTATCAACTTTTCTTCAAAGGGAAATTTACAATAGTTTTCTCCAAAATATATTCTCCAAGATTTGCCATTGAATCTACTGATTAAATATATTGACTTTTTAGAAAAATATGCTATTTTAATTTGCTCCTTAATATCTTCAA
>PVLD010014973.1:32238-50452 GCA_004027595.1 Dinomys branickii
TTTTTTTTTTTTTTTTTTTTTTTTTGGCGGTACTGGGGATTGAACTCAGGACCCTGCGCTTGCTAAGCAGGTGCTTATTCCACTGAGCTATATCCCCAGCCCTTGCTTACCTTCCTCATTGCTAAGACAAAATAGCACAAGTTAGGGGAGGAAAGTTTATTTAGCTTGAAGTTTGTAGAAGTTTCAGTCAATAGTTGGCTAGTTCCAAAGCAGGGAACAGAGGTTTGCTTCTCACAAGAGAAACAGTCCATGGTGTGTCAGGTCAGGTAGAAGGCAGCAAGCAGCAGCAGAATCTAAGCCTCCCTTTATACACCATTCAGGCTACACCACACCTGGTGTGAGATTTCCCATATCTATATGCAGAAGTATGCTAAACCAATTAGTGGACTAATCCAGAGCCTCACACCCTCAATCTCAGAATCACAACCTTAATCCACATTTGCACACCACAGATCCACTGACTTCCAAAAGCCCCACCTATGAGTGCATGAGGCACTGAAGAGACATCCAGATACAAGCCACCACAAGAAATATTACTAGTGTCACTATTTATAGTAATTTGAGATTTAGAGATTTTCACAAAAAAAGCAGTGTTTTTTTTCTGCCTTGTACGTTCACATATTTAACACTTCTGACACAAAATAGGTGGGGTTTTTCTGCCACCTATGAAACAATTTGCTAGCCAGTTCTCCACCAGATACCAGCAAAGTGTCCTCTAGTTAAATTTTGACATTCTCTGCTTGAAGATAACATGAGATTCCACAAGCTGAAAGCTCAGTCCCGCAAAATCACTACTTAATTCAGATAACAGCCACCATTGCAAATTGTGATATGTGCATCTGCCAACCAGCTCATCATATATCTGTTATAATATATTTTTTTTGTTTTGATTAATTTCCTCAAGCAGTTAAAATAACTCAATAAATATTTTGTTTTTATTTACTAATATTTTCTTAAATTAAATAGATAATCATATAGATTAACACCGAGATGAAGAGACGCATATGACGCTGATGGGAAAAAGGATCAGAGGTTCTGTCTTTTCTGGTACACTTAAGGAATCTTAGTTGCAATTCTTACATTTTTAATCTAGAGGTTCACCCTCTTTAAGTATATTTGTGTTTTTTCTGGCAAGCAATCTCACTCCAGAGGCTATCCAGGAACTTGACAAACTTTACAATTTAGGGCAAAAGATAATCCATCATCCAAAATATTTCAAAGGATTTAAGAGGACAGCATCAGGAGCTGGATTATGCCATATAACAACTACTGTTCATTACTATTTTGTGTTCAAGCTCTGTATCATTTTTATTGTTTTTACTTTGTTTTGTTCTTGTCTATGTTCTTACTTTGTTATTGTTTCTTTTATTCTCTTTAAAATAAAAAAGAATATATATTACAAATAAGAATTTCCTAACACCTTTATGACAGGTAAGTATTAAATGTTCTGGGCAAAGAACAAGGAGTTGAAACCAATATGTGCATGGTGTGTGTGTGTGTGTGTGTGTGTGTGTGTGTGTGTGTGTATGTGTGTGTGTTGCTATGCTTTATATCTATATACCTCACCAAAACCTTGTGCCTTTGAAGCTGTGGTTTTGGGGAGTGTGATACTCATTGATGGATTAGTTCATAGTTACATGTGATATTGGTAGGTTGGGAGAAGATGGGTCACTGTGGATGTGGCCTGGAAGCAGGTATATACCTCCCTTCTTCCTTGATCTTTATCATGACTGCCATGTCAAAAGAAAACCATTTTGCCATGAAACCTTATCAGACTCAGCCACATGTGGACTGAAGACTGTACCAAGAACAAAAATATACTTCTGCACTTTTAATTTTTGGGTATTGAGTATTTTCTCCAGCAACAAGAAAGAATCAAGACTCGTGTATGTGTGTGTGTGTGTGTGTGTGCGTGTGTGTGTGTGTGTGTGTGTGTGTGTATGTGTGTGTGTGTTTATGAGAAAGAGAGAGGGAGAGAGAGAGAGAGAGAACAGGGACTCTTACAAATGGTTCCACACATTATGCACACTCCATCACAAACTGTACTGTGCAGTATGTCATGTACTTTTGTTTGAGACAGCATCTCATCATGCAGGCCAGGCTTCCCTCGATCTCACTATGAAGTCAGGTGATCTGAAACTCATGGTGATCCTCCTACCTTAGCATCCTGAGTTCTGGAATGACAGGCATACACTATCTCACCTGGCTGACATATTATCTAGCAAACTCTTTAAGGACAGTGAAAAAGAATATCTTCCCAGTGGGCTAAATGTTAGGCACACATGGCAAGATATATAATCATTTAATAACTCATGGAGTGTAGCCAATCCTTTATATCTTAATTGTCGCCTTCACTGGATTAAGAGAGTCTTGTAAAGGTGATTGGATTTTGAGGACATTAAAATCATTAATGGGCTAACTAATGAATGAATTCAGAGCTCAATAGGCTATTAGGTAGAGCTTTGTTGGAGTGAGTCATGGGGTGGCACTTTAGGGACAATTATCTGGTGTCTGGCCCCCTGTTTATAGCTCTTCTCCTGCTCTCTGTTCTCTGCTAGGACCTGAGCTGCTTTCACCTGCCATGCCCTTCTGTCATGAAGTTTCTGCGTCCGAGCAAGCAGAACTTAGACTGAACCTTTGAAACTGTGAGCAAAAATTAAGCCCTTTATTAATTTTAGTTTAGTGCATGGTGGAAGTCACGGATCTAGTTTTAACCTTTGGCATGTAGAAAGCCAGTTTTCCCACCACTATTTAGTAAAAAGGTTATTCTTCTTCCAGTGAATATGTTTGGCCCCTTTGTCAAAGATCAGCTGGCTGAGTGGTTTGGGGGTTGTTTCTGCACTTTTTAGTCTGTCCCATTGATCCTTGGGTCTGTTTTTTCACCAGTAAAGTACTGATTTTATCACAGAAGCACTGTAATATAATTTCAAGGCAGGGATTGTGATGTCCGCTCTCTTGCCTCTGTAGCACAGAATTTCTTCTGCTATTCTAGGTCTCTTTTGGTTCTAAATAAATAGTAGTATTGTTTTCTCTAGTTCTCTGAGGTATGCTAATGGTATTTTGATTGGGATTGCATTAAATTTGTACAACAATCTTGGGAATATGGCCATTTTCTCTATGTTGATTCTTCCTACCCAAGAGCAATGGACACATTTCCATTTTTTGTTATCTTTTTTATCTCCTTTTGCAGAATACTGCAGTTTTCAATGTATAATTTTTTTACTTCTTTTTTCAGATACCCAAGTATTAGTTGTTTTATTGTATTGTGAAGGTTGCTGCTTTTCTAATTTATCTCTCAGTGAGTTTGTTATTTGTGTACAGGAATGTTACTGATTTTCGAGTGCTGAGTTTGTATCCAGCTATCTACTGAGTTTGGTTATAAAATGTAGAAGTCTTTTGGTGGAGTTTTACTCTATGTAGACTATCATATATCTGCAAATAATAATAATTTAACTTCTTCATTTTCTATCATTATTCCTTTTGTTTATTTCTCATGTCTAATTGCTTTGGCCAATGTTTCCACAACTATATTGGATAGGAATGATGATAGTGTACATCCTTGTCTTGTTCCTGATTTTAGAGTGAAAGCTGTTTTTGATCATTTAGTATGATGTTGGCTGTTGGTTTGTCAGAGATAGCTTTTATCCGAGTAAGGTAAAGAACATCTATTCCAATTTTCTATAGGGTTTTTATCATGAATGGGTGTTGTACTTTGTCAAAGATTTTTCTGTATCTAGTCAGATGTTCATGTGATCTTTGTCCTTTGCTCTTTTGATAGTTCTATTACATTTATTGTTTTGTGCATGTTGAACCATCACAGCATACCTGGAATCAATCCTACTTGGTCACTGTGAATAATCTTCTTGATGATTTGTCCATATAACAGGTCCAAATATTAAAACAAAAACACTAAATCTTCTAAAGATAGAATAGGTAGAGCTCTGGAAAAAATAAGTTCATTTTTTTATGAACAAAATACTGACTGCACAAGAACTATCTGGGACCTCTTCTTATTGAAAAGCTTTTGCAAAATAAAAATCAACAGAGTGAAAAAACCCACAGAGTGGGAAAAATTTTATTTCAGTTGTTCTTCAGACAAAGGCCCAATATTTAGAATATATAAAGAACTGAAAAAAGTCATACTGTCCAAATTCAAAGACACAATCCAAAAATGGGCATCTGAGGTAAATAGATATTTCTTAGAATAACTAGAAAAGGTAAATAAATGTATTCAAACTGCGCAGCATCACTTTTAACTTAAGAAATGAAAATTTTAAAATATGTTGAGATTCCATGTCACTCCATAAAGAATGGCTATTATGAAGAAAACATCGATAACATACACTGGTAGGGATGTGGGGCGGAAAAAAACCATTCTTCACTATTGCTGGGAGTGTAGGATGGTAAAACCACCGTGGAAATCCATGTGGTGATCCTTCAAAAACCTAGAACAAGCAGTCCAATTTGACCCAGCTATACCCATCTTGGGTAATTTCCCTAAAGAACTAAAAGCATCATACCACAGTGATATATGTACATTCATGTTTATGTTGGCACAATTTATAATAACTAACTCCTGGAACATACCCAAATTTCCATCAACCAATCAGTGGATAAAAAAGATGTGCCCTTCAAAATATTGTGGAGTATTATACAGCCATAAAGAATAAATGAAATTGACACATTTATCATTAAATGGATGGACCTTGAAACCATAATCATAAGTGAAATGAATTGGGCACATATGAGTAAATATCACATTATCTCTCTGGAGTGAGAAGCAGAAAATAAAAATAAAATTATAGTATAGAATAGATATTATGAATAGTAAGAAACTGTCCAAAAGAAAATGGGAATTAGGGAGGTTGAGGTGAAGGGAAGGAAAGGAGAAAAACTGAGAAAATAGGATAAAAAGAAAAACCTAGCTTCATGGATGGGGAAGGGGTTTGAAAAGAAAGTGGGAATAGGGGATAAAAGGAAGAAACAGGATATCATATGTACAGACACGAATTCCCCATAACAAACGTGATCATTCTGTATATATAATTTGCACCAGTCAACTTAAATTTAAAAAACGAGCACCTCCTTCTTTAAATTGTAGGCGTCAAATTTTTATCTCAGCAACTTACAGGAAGACAAATACTTTGCCGATTGTGAGTCAAAGTCAGAAAATTTTAAAACTGGTAAAAGAAATTTTAGACAGTTTTGTGGCTAGGCTTTTGTGAATGGTGCCAGTGGGTTACCAAACGACAGTGCAGGTGAGGAGGGGTAAGTCTGTAACATAGTGAATCCCTCAGGTCATCTTTTAACATTATCACACTCTACAAACAGAACACAAACCAACCCAAACAAGACTACTACAACCATCTAGACACTTCAAGAAGAATTTTTATCTATCAAGTAATAAAGCATGACCATGGGCAATGCGGATTATTTTGCTGTTGTTTTGTTCAATTTAGTCTATGCATTTAGCTCACAGTGTTTGGAGGAAGCAATATCACATGGTACCAGACCATTACATTGTTAAAGGGAAATCACCTTTTTCTTCAAAAGTACTCTTAAAAATATGCAAAAATACAAATGGATCTCCTAACGTGTTAGAATGAGCATTTCTCCTTCCTTTCAAGTACGTCTGGTAATCCAGAGCCGCTGTGAATGGATTGTGAGGGTGCAGAGTCTGTACGACCTTGTAGAGCGGTGATTCAGCCACATGCAAGTCCGGCTATAGAGCTCTCAGGACTTGGTACCTCTTCTGCAACTCGAGTCCCTGTCCCATATTTATTGGAAATTAATATTTACAAGAGTGCATTTACATACACTATAATTCAGGAATGATGCCCCTTTGCCAGAAGATAAAAATTATACATTTTCTTGCTATTTGTTGGTTCCACCTTGCTAATTTCTTAACGTTGTATACGATGTAGTACTCAGCTAAAATATTCTTTATAAATAGTTACAAATCCTACCAAAACACAAAGAGGAAAGAAGTTTTCATTAAAAATATACATGACATTCAAATGCCACACAATACAAGCAACAATGCTTGGAGACTTTTGTTGTGGAGAATGGTTACTACTTACCAACGACTACCCTTCCCTGGAAGCACAATGCACAGAGAGTAAAATATCAGATAACAGTACCTCCAAGCAAAATGAAAGTCTGAGCATGAAACCAGCAATGTTTGCAGAATGAAAAGCAGCCTAACATATGTAATAAAAAAGGTATTTATAAGTATCAGCCACAAAGATGTGACGCTATAGAAATGCAGGCTTTTATTATCACAACTATTTTCTCTGTTTCATTGTATGTTTTCATGGATGTTTATAAATAACAAGGAAATATTCTTGGCTCCTTCTCTTTCTTATTCCTTTATGTTGAAACATAAAGTTATTAACTTTATTATAATATGAAGCAATTGGTAACTTTACATCATAAAGGTTACAATATTTTAACAAAAGGGTCAGTATCAGTTAAAAACTTTATACAGTACTGTGTGTTTTCAAGTTTACATGGAATAGCTGTATCAAGCTAAGTAGAATTAACATTATCATTTTTATCTTAATACTAGGTATGATTTAAGAAAACTCTTATGGTTTTCAAGTTGACAAGGAGGGAACTACAGATATATATCAAATTGACTGGGCTAAAATATGCCCAGAGAGCTAGTAGGACAATATGTTAGGATGTTTCCAGGTGAGTGTCTATGAAGGAGATTACCATTTAAGAAAAATGTTCAGAGTAAGTGAGTAAAAGTTGCTGTCACCAAGGTAGTTGATATCATCCAATCTGTTGAACAGAATAAAGAAGAGGAGGAAGGACAAATACAGTATATCTTTGAGTTAGAAGATACTTTTTCTCTTACCCTTGGGCAGTGTTTTTCAGGTCTTTGTTTTCACATAATGACTTATACCTCTAATTCACAAGGTTCTCATGCATATGGATATGGACTTAGCTGGACCATTGATTTGTCAGATTTTCTAGAAGACAGTGGGTTTTCTTAGTCCTTTTAATGATATTGAAAAATTCATATAACGAATATTTTCTTGTATATACCAATATCTTCATCTATACCTCTATAGCTATGTATTTATATATCTCCTATATATCTGTATATCTCCTTCTGTTTTTATTTCTCTGTAGAATGCTGATATACTAGTATATAAAAATGTTTTAAAATGTGAAAGGAAACTGGTTCATTTACGAGTAAAAACAATGTCAAATATGTTTAAATCATAATATGAGAATTATGATACATTTTTGATTAGTAGTATTACAAGAATAAGTCAGGTATTGCTAAATTAATCTAGAGACATGTTATTAAAATAAAATTTTCAAGAGTCATTTTGATTATTTCTTATTTCTACGAATCCTCATAAATTAAAACTGTAATTCTTGGAAATTACAACTGAAAAATTTGTGCACAATTTAAAGACAAGTCTGAAATTTTTTCCAGCAGATGCAACAGAATATAATAAAAGTGCAAGGATTATTCCAGGACAAAATTATGGGCTAGTAAAAGAATAGTGTGAAAAAAGAAAGATAAAACAATCTCATGCATGGATAATTGAAAAATATAATTGAAATAATTATTCTACAAATGCAGTAAGCCAAGGAAATAATTTTATTACTAAAAAGTGGAAAAAACAGAAAATAAATTTATTCTTGAGTAACATTTAAACCATCATAGGTTATCAAAGCAGATGCACACAGAGAAAGTAAGACAAATCTGATCTTTTCCTGTAGCCAAAGCAAATGCAATCCATTTCCTATGAATGACTTTATTTGTCCAGTTGAGTAGGCTACAGTGTGTCCAGAAATTTAGTCAAACTCAATTCTAGGTATGTCTGTGAGAATATTTCTGGATGAGATTACCATTTGCACTGGTTCTCAGTCAGGATTACCCCCTCACTGTGGGGGTACACTCTCCAACAGTTGAAGGCCTAACTACAACCCAAAGACAGATACCCCCATGACTAAGCGACAGTACCTTCCACCCACTGCCTTTGGTCTGGTGCATCACTTTTGTTTTCTGTTCTTTATTTTTGACTCCTTTTTCACATTCTGACTGGAGCTAGTACAACTCCCCTTGGGTCCCCGGTGTACTGAACCACAATCACACTACTGCTTGTCTCCTGGTTTTCCAGCTCTTGGTGGTGGACCGTTAAATTCAGAATGACCTCCCATGGGTTTTCAGTTTGCCAACTATAGATCTTAGAATGTGCCAGGCCATGTATCACATGAACCATTCATCATAAATTTGATAATTCTCCTGTCTCCTAGTGTCCATGGAAAGGCACAAAGCTAATTTGAGCAGGAAATCAGTCCATGTTATTAACACTGCAGTCGTGTCAAGAAATATATGAGAGAGTGGAGAAATAAGGGGAAAAGAAAAATTGCCAAAACCACAAAAATAAAGTGAAAAAGAAAGGAGAGATTCCAAAAACAGAAACAAAATATTCTCTCTCTCTCTTTTTTTTTTTTTTTTTTCAAGATCAGTTTCATTCCAGGATCTCCAGATTTGGAATTCATCAAGTAACATTTTCTCTGCCGAGTTTTACTACCTGTGGTTTTGTGAGGTGCTCTCATACCATAACAGCTCTTCTGTCCACTCACCCCAGGCTGTGGCAGTTCTACAAATGGAGCCATGTCTTTGTTCCTATTGGTAGATGAGGAAAATGATCAGACTCCTAATCTTGCTGGATGTAGGCAAGCACATTACTTGATTTAATCCTAGTATTTTAAAACCTAGCCACTGCTGAAAGCCATATAAACCAGATGAGGCTTATCACAATGGAGGCTGTTGCCCTGTGTTTTTCCAGTCCTGAGTTTAAACTCCTCCGGGCTTCTATGTCCAGCCCATTCTGTCTATACAACTGTCTCCTTTGAGTGTCTCTCATCCAGTCACTCTAGGAGACTTACACTGGGAATCCTCAACTAAATTTTTTTTTTTCTGTTTTGAACATCAGTCTTAAATAATCAACAATTTGCTAAAATGGCATCTGATTAAAAACTTCTTGGCAGATAATCTAAATTTTAATTGAGAATTTTTCTGGCAAGGCCAGTAAACTTCTTGGTTTATAATCAATCATGTCATCCTATTTATAAGACAATCTAGCCTCTTTTGTAATTGTTCTGTCTTCATGAGTAATTTTCCCAGTTGTGGAATGCAAAACAAAGAGAGCATTGCCATTATTTAGTATCTTATAATAATGTTCTTTTGTTAATCAGCTTTCCAGCAAAGCTTCCTCCCTCCGAGAGAAGATAAAGACAGGAACTACTGAGGTTCCAATATTCACTTTAGTGATACATCCCAATGACTGAATTTAATTCTATTATACTCTACCTCTTAAAAATTTTACCACAACTCAAGAGTGCTACAGATTGGTGACTAAGTACTCAACACACAAGCCTTTGGGAGATTTTTATAATTGAAACCTTAAGCTGTTTCATTGAAAGTTACAGAGTAAATTTCCAATGTTTAATTTAAATGGCACTATTAGTTTGAGTCTAGAGGAAAAGCCTTCATTAGATGTTTTTACTTTATTGCATTTTTTTACTTTATTGCATTTATTTTTTTCATGTGTATTGGGCTTAAATCAAAAAATATAAAACAAAGATATTCACATATAATAGATAATCATCTTTGATATATTGAGCCTGATGACATCTTACTTCCTAAAGTTTATGCAAGTATATTAGTGTTACCCTTTGGAAACTGTTTATAACTGACTGATTTCTATTTTGGTGTTATTTTGTGTGTTTTGCAAACCATCCTTCTAGTTACCAAAGTATTTATATATCAGATTTAGGGCTTAGTACATATATGCATAGTATGTGCTTCTAGTTTGTTATTATTAAGTTTAGTAATGGAAGTTCTCCAAATGACGCTCTGTCAGCCAGCAGATTAACGGTCTTACAAGTCCATATCATGTTGAACTTGTAGTAAAATTCAGAGCTGAACAGATGTAAAATTGTGGGAACTATTACTAGAGTTGGACAAAAAATGTAACAACTGATGTTTTATTCTTCTAATAAAATGTTCTTTTTTAATAAGCTAACTAAATAAGATACCAGTGGTGTCTGTAACATAGCCATAAGTTTTGTAGAATCTATTTTTATTGTAACTCATTACAAATGCAATTTAACATAGAAAGTTTGTGTCTTATATGATTTGTGGTTGTGGTTGTTTTCCTAAAGTTCTTTTTTCACATCGTGAGCAAGAATTCTGTTTCCTTTTCTGTTGTTTCCATTTTTCTAGCCATTTAGGTTACTTAGCAACAGAAGAGTAATAGTGGCCTCTGTTTTCTATGAAGCAAGGTTCCTACAGAAAAGCTCTTTTGGTCAATAAAGGTGGCAACGTTCTTCTAACATGACTTTTCAGTCTCTATAAACTCATGTCTCACTGTTTATGGTAGTGAGAGATGTTCCTTGTAGCTTGAATGTGAACATGATTGAATGTGATTATGACAGGACCAACTTCTGTGGCATAAGACAGGGCCTCAGACTCAGATTTCCACAACCTTCTCTTCTTCTCTGTAGTACACACAGATACACACTGACAATAAGTCAATCTAATTATAAGGTTAGAATTCTAGTAATCTGTTCAACTTTCTAGACTGCACTGCTAAGAATTTGAGGCACTGGATCTCAAATTTTCAACATAATGTGACTTCTTGGGCCAATACTCAATTCCAAACAACACACAATAAATTAAAAGGAAGGAATAATGCCCCATGACGATTTAGGTAAAAAGTCAAATTTCTTTTAGTTTCTTTTATAATCCATTGTTCATTTCCTAATATAAAACATACTTTTATAAATGAACAATTTTTGTTATTAAAAGGGAAGCTTTTAAATTTGGAATTTGTCATATTTTAATAGCAGGTTTTGTGGTTTTATCCATGAAATTCCTTCCTTTACAAACTTCATGGTTCTGCCCTGTGTGTCCTGTACAATAAAATACTGATATTTTAACAGACAGTTAAAGTCTTTGAGAAAGTAGCTATCTTTTTTTGAACTATTTTAATTCTCATGAAAATACTTGCATCTTTAAAACTGTGCTCTTTTGTATGACAGAATATATAACATGCATATGTATATAGTACACATATATATACATAGAGAGGGGAACCATAAAGATATAAATATATATTATCTCTTTCAGATTGAATTTAAAGATTTGTGAAATTTTATACTCTGAAGTACATATCCATTTTATTTGTTACTATTATTTTGTGTTCTTATTTTATAGTTAGCCATTATTTAGAAAATTACATATAAATACTCAAATATTATGTGACTGAATTACACAGTATTCATCAAGCTAATCTACTGGAAACAAAGAAATATATATATATATATATATATATATATATATATTTAATATATATTTAATTTTGATATCTACAAAAGTATTAGGCACCCAACAAATGTAAGTTATGTTAGACAAAATACACACAAGTAATTGGCAAATTCATATAACAACCAAACAGACTAGGTTAAGAAGTTCATTTAGTCATTAACTACCTAATAGATTCTGCAGTCACAAACCAAATATTTCTGGACTTATGAATTCTATTCTTCAAAAGATAAACAATGGCAACACTTCATCAGCTCAGAGCTGTAACTAAAATTTAGAAGAGAAAGGAGCCCCAGAGGAAGGAATCACACTTGCTCACTAAAGTTCATGAAGTTGCCTAGTATGAAAATTGCAGTTTTTACTTGAGCTGTGTCCTGAAAGCTGTGGTTTTCTATGCTTTGAATGTTTCCCACTCAAAAACAAACATTTTAACTGCCAGTAATGACTTTGAAAGATAGCAGCTTTAGGATTTGGGTTTTGTGAAGGCTTCAGGCTCAGTGATGAAATTAAGACTGTTGAAGATGCACTGGTGGAATAGCTTCTGTCTTTTCCCTTTGCCCATGTTTCTTCTGCCACGTGGAGAAGGAGGAAGGCAGTCCCCACAAGCCAGCACCTAGACATTAGCCTCCCAAACTCTCAGAAAATGAATTTTAGTTAATGATACCATGCTGAGAAACTGATATTGTCTTATAGAAACAAAACTAGGCTGAGTCAGGGATACTTTTTGTGATATCTATACATACTAAATGACAAAAATTTTCACAAGAATTTATATAATTTTCCTTCTAATATTAACATTGTAACTACTGTTTATGAATCTCATTCTCTTTTTCACCTCATGCAAGAGATGACAGAAATCTGTTGTCTTTAAACTTTAATACCTAGTACTCTAGCTTTCCGTTGCTCAGACACAATACCACAAGATCAAAAAGGAGAGTGTACTTAGGCTCACAGCTTCAAGAGGTTCACTCCCTGGTCCGTTTGCTACAAGGCTGAAGCACCTGAAAGAAAGGTGTGGTAGCACAGAGTCATTTACCTCATGGGAGCCACAAGGGAAAGCAGGGGAGAGGGGCTGGTAGGACGGGCCCTGGGCCAAATACACCACCCAAGTCACATGCTGTGAAACACAGACACACCCAAAATGTGCTATAAGGGTCCCTTAGGTGGCTCCCAAGCCATTTACACTGACACAGCTGAACTTAACCACATTTAATATTTTGTGAACTGCTGGGATTGATTCTAACTATGCCAAGCATATTTATGTTTGTATTATTATTATTTTTATTATTTATTTATTTATTTGCGGTACTGGGGATCGAACTCAGGACCCTGCACTTGCTAGGCAGGCGCTTATTCCACTGAGCTATATCCCCAGCCCCCTA
This sequence comes from Dinomys branickii, assembly GCA_004027595.1. Taxonomy (NCBI): domain Eukaryota; kingdom Metazoa; phylum Chordata; class Mammalia; order Rodentia; family Dinomyidae; genus Dinomys; species Dinomys branickii. The sequence continues at coordinate 44,980 of PVLD010014973.1, forward strand.
TGTTTGTATTATTATTAACCTGTACTTTAAAGTTCATTTTTATTCGCAATTTTTAAAAAGAATTTTTCTCCATTAATCTTGTTTTTTTTGTAACTGTTTTTAGTAGTTTCTACAGCATACCATTAGCAAAAATAGTATTTGGCACAGAATGCATAAAAAGATGAGTATTTACATCTATTTAATTTTAAAAATTTAAGAGGTAGATATTACTGAACATTACTGAACCTATGCAACTGAACTACATGTTTATGTTACTCACCCATTTCAATTCTATTCGAGCGTAATGAATCTTGAAATATATATTTTACATTGAATAGACATGATAGAAATATGTATTAAAGAGGGAAGATAAATTATATCATGGGATATTATAGATTCAGAAAATCACATCTACTAAGATAGCTCACTATTGGCTAAAATGGCATATTCTGGGTTTCAGTTTTTTTATTTAACTTAAGTATTTTATGCTTGCTATCTTCTGGGTGAGATTTTTATGTTATAGTGAGTTAATGTGAGCTAAAGGTAGTAGAAGAATTTGCTACAACAAAGGACTCTGTCATTACTATACACTTAGTAAGTGTAGGGTAATTCAAAGTAAAATAGAGTGAAATTAAAAAGAATTTCTAGAGATCATTTTTACATTTTATCATTTTAGGTTATTACATTATTGAGCATACAGATTTCTGTCATCTTTCTTGAAAATAAGATTTCATAAATCAGGACTCAGTTTAAGCTGTTATTTTAAAAAAGAAATTGGGGATATTGCACTGTTAATATAAAAATACAAAGCATATATTTCATCCCCTTATCATTTCCTCTGCGCATTTAAGGCAATTCCATACATGGCTATAACAGCCCCTGGAGTAGCTACAGCCTGATTTTTTATCCTAAAACAAATTCCTGGTTTACTTTATTTACTTGTAGAGATTTAGCATACCACACTACACATGTAATGAGAAGTAACTATTAGTTACTACTGAATTTTTGAAACTTTTTTACTTCTAGAAATACTATCAGGAGAAAATAGAGTATATCAAACATTTTAGGTTGGAGGATTTTAAAATTTTAGTTTACTATTACATGCGTGTATTATATAATCTTTACACTCCTGTGGAGTTGGTCCAGGTCCATATCAATTCTCAGTCCCCTCCTCATCCTCTTCCGTTCCATTTCTCCTACTTCCACCTATGTCTTGATTTCCTTTTGTCTGTGTGTCTGTTTGTCTGCTTTTGCACAAGCTTTCAGTGTGTAATGTTTACAATCCTGGAGGTTTTTATGTATTTATTTTTTATTTTTATTTGTTATTATTTTAAAGAGAAAACAAAAACAAAGACAAAAAGAAAACAACATAAAGACTATAAAAATGGTACAGCACCTCAAAACAAGATGATACGAAATCAACAATTTTTTAAATTAGAAATTTTACATGAAGGCCTACCACAGGTTTTGAAATATATGATTGCCATAAAAACACAAAGTGAACATGTGTCAAAGGTTATATTTACCTCATTAATTATAATACCAGTAACTAGATAAAGCAGAATTTAATTTAGAGAGAAGTATATTTTTCTGTAGGAAAAATTCATTTGTATTGTTTTGGATACGTTTATACAGACTTCATTTTCCATTGCTTTATTTTTGTCCTACAATCTTGAAACAAATAACAAAGGCAATAAATTGTACCTGCATACGAAATCAGAATATTGCAAAAGTTCTGCTGAACACCATCCAGCACTCCCTACACAATAGCATGTATTAAAAGAGAAGTTTCCTGAGTTTAGGGAGCCCGAAACTTTTAAATTAGGGAGTCACCTCACCAGACCTTTCTCCTAGAGGACACATTGTCTTTCTTATACTGGAAAGTAAGACAAACCTGTCTTCTCCTTGAAGAACCTAACTGGAGATAAAAATTTCATGCGATGTAGTGTCTGGTCTTATGTTTCCAGGATACAGAACAGGGCATAGAGAACACATAGGGGTTTCATAGAACAATAAGCATATTTAATTTCCTTATCTTTTATTTGCAGTAATGATACATCCATTGTTCTTCTAGATCGTGCTCCTTTAGATGTTTTTAAGGAAGTTTAATGGGAAAAAGGAATGAACAAAATCTTCTAGTGTTATGTTCTCTGTATTTGCCTTGACAACGCTCTTTTGAAAAACTCAATTTCCTATCATTTGAACAACGAATGCTCAGTAGTGGAAACACTGAGAGGCTGAGGCCATTATCAAGTCTGGATGCCTTTTCTAATGCTCAGCAAGATTCATATCATTCATGTTCTCATGTGAAACAGAGTTATTGTTTGGGGCTTATTTGCAGGGGGAAACAATAATACATAGGACACATATTTATAAGATTACTTATAATAGTCAACCAAAGAATAATATACAAAAAAGTGCAGGAAATCTGTCCACACACCAAGACCAAGGATACTAGCCAAGGGCCTGGATCCCACAGAAATGTCCTGCAAGAGTCCGGCTGAAGACCTAGAGCTCCTAAAAATGCCTCCCACAAATCCAACTAGAAGCCCAGAGACCATAACAATATCTTCTGCAGGCCTGTTTCATCGAGTTGTGCTGCCAAGTCCTAAAGGTCAGTGGTGGAATCTAGGAAGTCCTTGCCAGTGGGATGAAGGTTCTGTGCTAGCAGGCTGAGGGATCTGCACTGGAGCCAGGAAGCGACGCTCAGAAGAACTAGAGCTAGCCCGAAAGGTACCACAGCCATCTTCAGCAACAGTGATGCCCTCATCTCCTCTGATGATCAGGATGGCCGAGTTCCCATCAGGGAAGCCAATGCAGCGAGCTTCTCAAGGAGACCAGCAGTGCCACATCTTCCCCTCCAGAGCCAGGAAGTGACGGTAAAAGTGGGGACCAGGGCTCCTCCAATGTGAACCAAAGCCATTCTCAGTGCCAACAAGGTCCCAAGCTCCTCAAAGGACGAAAACAGCCCAGTTCATCAGGAAAGCCAGCGTAATGAGCTCCTCCAAAACCCCAACAGCTCCTTACAGTTTCCACCAACTCCAACAGCCTTTCTCTTTTCCTAACAGCCTCCTTCTCCTTCTCCAGTTCTGCCTCTTATGCTGCTGGCAACAGTTCCCAGGTGGGCCTTCCACACCCATCTTACTCAGTTCACCTGGGGATTATAAACTGACCACCAGCTGTCAATCCACTACAAACAGTCTTCCCAATGCTTCATTGGATTTGACCAAGCACGTCAAGCAGCAATCCCTGGTACAAACTATGATTTTCGGAAATACAAGATCACTCTGTGCTTTTCAGATTCTACCTCTAGAGAGCTGTCTTTGGCTATTTCCACAAGTAAGTGGTTCCCCTCAATTCTTTCCTGTTCCAAGAAGTTGTAACACAGTAACTAATGGTGCGTAGCTTCCTTTTCCCGCCGTACAGAATCTGGGTCACGTAATGAGTTGGAAGGAGAACCACAGGCACAGCTTGAAGCATATGTGCTCCCTCACCGGCTTCTTCCGTGATGCTGTGCCCTGGAAGTCAGGCTGCCTTTTGTGAAAATGTTCACGAAGTAAAAGGTCTGTATTTCTTTTGGAAGAGCATGAAGGACAGTGCACAGTCTTTAGTGAATCCACTTGATTTTAGCTATGTGCATCATTTTAAACTTACCCAAACTGTAACACTTTTCAGGATTGTGTATATAATTGTTTCAATAGTCATCAATATCTTGTTCTACCTACAAAGCACTCATCTTTGATTTTCTGAATTTCCAAGTTCTCGGGTGTTTTACCTCCATTGCCTTTCTTTTGAATATCATACTTAATTTCAGTTAAAATTGGGAAAAACCTAAAGTACCTTGGACAAGAAACTATCCTTACATAGAAATTCTGGTATTTATAGAGCAGTCACGCACCAGAGACCTTGAGATTATAATGCATAGCCAGTACCACTGCACCTCTTCGGATACGTTGGGTCATTTTAAGTCTTCCTATCACTGTATTTTCAGTTCATACTTTAATTCCATTATATTATTGTAACCTAAAGGTAATAGCACCAATTCATTTATTTAGAGATGCCTTAATTTATTCATCTAAAGCAAACTATGGTCTATGTCATAGAGAATATTTCTATGTGAGACAATGTGGAAAATGCAGCAAATTTGGATAATTTATTAAATTGAAATATATTAGGTTCTAATTTTGGAAAACATTGTGTAAACATACTCTTAATTACACTTTTGAAGATATACAAGTACAACAAAGTTTCACACAACACGAATTTCACACGTCTCTTTTACATTCTTGTTACATTGAGCAAATATTTGTTAGTGGTTTTCTGTCACCCCATTACTAAAGGGATCTTATGAAACAACTTCAATGTCAAATGAAAAGGCAGGAGAATTTTTCATAAAATATCAGATAAGTTTCCCAAATACTTTTCTTCATAATTTCTACTTTCTTTGAAAAGATTTGACTTTTCAAGGGCAGTTTTAATCGTAACTCTAGAAATAAAAGAATTATATCATAAAAGCTCCTCAGTACAGATAATAGGAAGCTCTTTCACTCTTCTTTGAAATGTCAATGTGAATTTAATATAGTTTATATGCTATCAGTAGAATGGTGTCTCAATATAACTTCTTACTTGTGAGGATTCTTTCAATAATTATATAATATGCAATCTCAGAAGCACCTCATAGTCAAGATATATTCTTTAATTAGTTCAATTTTCCAAAAGGCCTAAATTCCCATAAATAGTACTAAATTATTCATTGGTGGTCACAAAGAATCATTAGACAAGTCTTTGACATTTTTAATATATAAACTATTGCTTTTGTAAGGAGTAAAATTACACAAAATTAGAATATTGCAATGCATTTAAACAAGATATAAGCATTATAAGTGACACACATTAGCATATGTTCATATATATTTCTTTATAGCACTTTGAACATAGCATCATATTAAGCAGGAAACAGCTAAAAGCTGTTCAACCATTTTCAACAAAACAGTGACACAGATGTCTCAGTAAGATTGCAACAGAATATTTTTCTTATTTATTCCTAAAAATATCATCAGATTGACTATTTGCAGTCTCCTCACTTAATTATGGCAACTTAAGGTAAAGCAGTAACCAATAAAAACTAAAGTTACAACTAAACACCCATCTATATATATATATATATATATATATATGAAAAAATAAGCATTTTATTTATTTATTTTTTTTATTAAAAAAAATAAAAGTACAAAAACATATTGACAAACAGACACCAATTAGCATAAAAAATAGTACAATCACAACTAATCTATGGACAAGGTGACATGGTCTCAACAGTGGTTATTGCTTTATCCATTGATATCTTCGAAGTGTAAATATATAAACCCATATACAGACATGCAAATTTAGTCAGACAATTAATCCTCTCAACAACAGAAAAAACACAAAAACCAAAAATCCAAAGACAAAAAACAAAACAGGCAAACATCAACAACAGCAACAACAACAACAT